>VDFB02271358.1:980052045-980172158 GCA_007258455.2 Sequoia sempervirens
TGGAATCAGTGTCCTTAATTCTTTGGCACCTTTGAATGTCTTTTGATAAAGTTTTTCTATTAATTCTTAATTGTTGACTCGTCTTTCTAATGAGATGAGATTTCCTTGTTTGATTACTTACTAAAGTCAATGTAATGACATGTTAGGTGACATTACTATCTTTTGAGTGTGAGGTCTTACCCACACTCTCATATGGATCCATTAGATTCTTCACAATAGTTTTTTCATTTGAAGCATCTAATGTTCTCAACTCAAGAATCTTCATGATGGACCTATACTTTATACTTCACATCATTTCAACAAATAGTTGACATCTTGCGGTCTCATTTAAATTTCCAAAGAAAAATCTACAAATCTTATGAGCATATCTTCGACAAGTTCATTGGGGAATCTTACCTTCCATTGGCTACAAAATATTCTCATCAATATTAATAAAAAACTTTGGCTTTCTATGCAAAATTCTAGGTGGTGTTCTCATAGGTATATTCATCTCAACATTAGGAATTTCATCAATATTTAAATGAGATGGTATAGATGGTGTACCTTCAATCCATGATGAAATAGATGACATATCTTGAGGTTGAGATGGGAATGATGTCATACCTCCTTCCTCAAATGTGAGTGATGATGTACTCTCAACTTGAGATCCAGTAAATGGTATCCCTTCATATTCACTTGTGGTAGAGGGTGTGTCTCCAACTACATTATTCAAATCTCTCTTAGCATGAAGGTTTTGCATTGATTCCCTTTGTGTCACCAATTCCATTTATCTTCTTGATGGTTGAGGTTTCTCTTCAATTGGCATGTCTTCGTCAATCATTTCCAATTTCTTCTGCTCATAATGTTCCCTCATCCATGTTGCTTTTTTTGCATTCTTAGCTTCTATCTCTTCCTATGTTGGTTTAATCCTTGATTATTTCCTTTGCATGACGGATAATTTTATCTGTAGCATGATAAAGAGACAAATATTAGTTCATAAAAAATGAATCCATACAAATAAATGAAATATATGTCATTCAACCCTTCATACAAAATACTTACAATCATCCTATAGAAGAGTATTTCTAGCATAGACAAATCTCACATGAATTTTTTGATGGAATGCCATGATTGCAAGATAGGCACAAAATGGAAGCATGGATAAGGCATGTGAATTGTTTGACAAAATGTTTTGGTAGACATGTATGCAAAATGTGACCACATTGACAAGCTAGTGAGCTCACTAGCATGTCAATGCAGTGGCATAGACAAGTTAGTGGGTTGTTTGAAAAAATGCCTCATAGAAATGGGGTCTCACAGTGATGGCTAGTCTATGCCACCGCATTGACAAGCTAGTGAGCTCACTAGCATGTCAAATCTCACATGAAATTTTTGATGGAATGCCTTAAAGAAATGTGGTCTCATGGAATATCATGATTGCAAGATAGGCACAAAATGGAAGCATGGACAAGGCATGTGAATTTTTTGACAAAATGTTTTGGTAGACATATATGCAAAATGTGGTAGCATAGAAAAGTTAGTGAGCTCACTAGCTTGTCAATGCAGTGGCATAGAAAAGCTAGTGGGATATTTGAAAAATGCCTCATAGAAATGGGGTCTCACGGTGATTGGGGTCTCATAGTGAGACCCCATTTCTATGAGGCATTTTTTCAAATATCCCACTAGCTTGTCTATGCTACTGCATTGACAAGCTAGTGAGCTCACTAGCTTATCAAATCTCACTGGCTTGTCAAAGCTCGCATCAATTTTTTGATGGAATGCCTTAAAGAAATTTGGTCTTGTGGAATGCCATGATTGCAAGATAGGCACAAAATGGAAGCATCGACAAGGCATGCACAAAATGGATTTTTTAAGACATTACAAACTTCCAAGAAGATACAATTGGCTTGAGTATAAATCCAAATTTCACAACTTTTGTCTTGACATCCTACCTTTGGAACAAGGTATCTAGGCATCAATCAAATTATTGAAAGAAAGGGGGATTGTTTGACAAAACATTTTGGTAGCCATGTATGGAAAATTCAATAGCATAGACAAGGAAAACAAATGTTTGAAAAAATTCCTCAAAGAAATGTGGTCTCATGGTGATGCACATCACTGTGAGACCACATTTCTTTGAGGCATTTTTTCAAACAATTGATTCCCTTGTCTATGCTATTTGATAAAATTCTTTGGTAGACATGCATGGAAAAATTGGTAGCATAGACAAGGCAATCAACTGTTTGAAAAAATGCCTCAAAGAAATGTGGTCTCCTGGTGATGTGCATCACCATGAGACCATATTTCTTTGAGGCACTTTTTAAAACAACTAATTGCCTTGTCTACGTTGTTTGATAAAATGCTTTGGTAGACATGCATGTAAAATTTGTTAGCATAGACAAGGAAATTAGTTGCTTTGGTAGAATTGTTTGAAAAAATGCCTCAATGAGATATGTCCTCATGGACTACAATGATTGCAGGATATGCACAAAATGGATTTGTTGAAAAGGCTTTAGAAAATTTCAAGCAAATACAATTTCTAGGTGTAAAACTAAATTCCACTTGTAAGAGACCAGGTGTCTCTCAACCCAAACCCTTGATTGAGAATGCTTATTTTTATTCGTTTTATGATTTTTTGTGTTTTTGATGGTTTTTGCAATAAACAAGAAAACTGCGATTTTGCTCTAAAATACTTTAAAAATTCATAATAAATAAAAAGACAATGAATATGCATCAATATGGCTCAGAAGATGAAGGCGCATACATATATTGATTTTCCAGAGCACATACAATATATAAAATCGAACATATGAAGAGAAAGCGACTTTTATTCAAGAGAACCTGATTACTTGCAGCCACCAGAAGATAGATGATAAATGTATGGCCCAAGATACATAGCAATCTCCAGACTCTAGACCCTACGCCAAATCTCCAGAATACTTAGGCATCCATGTTGCAAAAGGTAGGAGACCAAAGGTGAAGGCGTATCTTCCAGATGAATAAGTATAGCCCTAGCCGGTACATAAAAGTACGGCTAACCAGCAGTAATTAATGTGGTACGACTTCAATAAGAAAACACCAGATCTTTGTGTAAGAATCTCAGATAAGTCACCACTAATAACTGAAATGTAATCTCTGCAAATCCTTCTTGAATCGAATCAATAAGCTCAACTGCAACCTTTGTACGAAGTCACCAAGTTTGACAATCTTTAACTGGTATTTCACAGTCTCAGTATGCCAGATCTTGAAGAGGGAACATTCTCCAAAATCAACTGTCTGCTGAAACCCTAGGTTTTGCAAACTCTAATGCTCAGAGCAAAATAAGACAAATTGAATAATCATAACATAAGGGTTCGATTTGTCTTGGCAGTGAATATATAAACCCCTTTCAAAATTTTGACCTCAGCTTCTTTTTTAATAATCATTTAATAAATGATTAAATTCGTCCTTTTTGACTTAGGAGAAAAATAATAAATAAATGGCGTCCCATTAATGAATAAATAATTATTCATTATAACAAATATTTCACTTTATTATAAAGTATTAAAAATACTTTATAATATGCCATTAATTATTAATATTTAAATATATTAATAAAGTGACTTTATAATATAAAGTCAAAATATCAATTATTTAATAATCATTAAATGCTCTGTTATTTTTCCATCTGACCATCATACTGATGAACTGGGTCGATTCTAAGCTGACCAGCTGAACCAGGTGCCCTGCCCAAAATAGCAGCTTTCGCCTGCCTAACTTACTAAAAATAGCAAGTATCTGAAAAACCTCTCTGAAAGATTTTGTGAAGGCCCAACCTGAAAAAACTAAAGGAATAATGCTCCTGAACACTGGGTAACTGCCTCAATTGATCCTCTATACACAACTATTAGCCTACGAGGATCAAAATGATAGGCTAACCTCAAATCTAGCTACGCTGACTAGGAAGGGGACATCACAGTCCGCCCTCCTTGAAATTGCTTGTCCTCAAGCAATCTCAACTCTGGATGCTGTAAAATCTCCTCTGACTCCCATGTAGCATCCTCAACTGGCAAATCTCTCCACTTGATCAGATATTCCCTGATCACCTGCCTCCGAAGATGTCTCTCTCTCATGTCAAGGATGGCCTCAGGTACTAATATCAATTTGCCTTCATCATCAAGGGGTGGCAGAACTGGAGAGGGTATCACATGCTAACCCAATGCCTTCTTCAAGCGAGAGACATGAAACACGTTGTGAACCCTGCTATCTGCTGGTAAGTCTAACTCATATGCAACCTCGCCCACTCGTCTAACAACATGAAATGGACCATAGTAACAAGGCTGCAGCTTCTCTACACCACTCTTCCGCAGAGTAGACTGACGATACGGCTACAACATAAGATACACCATATCACCCACTACAAAAGAATGCTCAACCCTCTTCTGATCAGCAGACTGCTTCTGCTGATTCTGTGCCCGCTGGATATTGTCTCTAAGAGACCTCAAGATGTCCTACTGACTCTGCATCATATCTCCTGCACTCAACACTCTGCTATCACTCAATATCAGATCCAAAAGGTTAGGCGCCTCATACCCATACAATGCCATGAAGGGTGTCATCTGTATCGTCATATGGTGAGTAGAGTTATAACAATACTCACAGAGGTATATCCACCTCACCCAAGCTCTCTACTGTCCAGCTATGTAATTGCACAAGTAACCTTCCACCCACTTATTGACAATTTTTGTCTGTCCATTTGTCTGCGGATGGTAGCTGGTACTCGGTGTCAGTTCGATCCCATAGAGCCTGAACAACTCCTGCCAAAAGTTTCTCATGAACCGACTGTCTCTATCGCTGACTATCGTCTGAGGCAACCCATGTAATCAAAATACCTCTCTGAAGAAGAGCTCTTGAGTCTATGACGCTGTGAATGTAGTAGTAATCAGGAAGAAGTGTGCATATTTGGTCAACTGATCAACCACTACGTAAATACAATATTTACCTTGGGCTTTTGGAAAACTCGTGATAAAGTCCATTGATAAACACTCCCACTTCCTGTCAAGTATCGGAAGTGGCTGGAGCTAATCGATGGGATATGTATTGTTCCTACTTGTGCAAATTTGGCAAAGCGAACTTGCTCGGTTATCTTATTAGAACATCGGTTTGGCCTTTCAAGTAAACCGTTCGAAGACCGACATATGTTTTGTAGTGCAGGGATGGCCAGCCATAGGAAGATCATGAAGGAAATACTAAAGCGTATACTCAACTCGAATCGGGGAACGAGAAAATCACGCGCCCTTGATGATCAAGTCGAACATGCGTTATGCTACTATCATCCCATCAGTAATCTTAGAAGCCCATAGGTTCTTAGCATACTTTGCAATAATCTGATGCCTCCAATCCTTTGAGATTTGTGCCATGGCATTCAACTGAGGTCTACGAGACAAGGCGTCAGCTACAACGTTCTGCTTCCCCTTAATGAAAGTGATGTCAAAGTCATACGACTACAGTTTGTTGACCCATTTTTGCTACCTCTCATTTAGGTCCCACTGTCCAAGGAAGTGTTTCAGGCTATTGTGGTCTGTATGGAAGCTGAACTTGCTGCCTACCAAGTATTGCCTAAACTTAGCCAAAGCATGCATAATGGCTAACATCTCCTTGTCGTAAATGCTATAAAACCTCTCGGGACCCCTAAGCTTCCTGCTCTCAAAAGCAATAGGGTGCCTCTCCTGCATCAAAACAACACCAATGCCCTCTCCTGAAACATCGCAAAACAAATCAAATGACTTTGTAAAGTCAGGTAATGCTAGCACTGGACATTAAGTCATGATCAGCTTAAACCTGTCAAAGCACTCCTGAGCCTGTGGTGACCAATGGCCCCTTCTTTTGTCCGTCGGTAAGGGGTCGCATTGGCGTGAACCACTAACAAATCCTCTTGTAAAGCACACGGCCAATGAAGCCTCTAAGCTGCGTAAGGTTCTTAGGTACTAGCCACTCAACTATAGATCGGACCTTCTCAGGGTCCATACTCACTCCCTTGGCACTGATGATGTACCCCAGATACAACAACTCCTCCATGCCTAGCTCACACTTGGATTCAGCAAAGGAACCTTGACCAAGATACGGCTGGTAATGCAGTAGGCTTCGATCTCCCATGACCTACTGTATACCAAAATGTCGTCGAAGAAGACCAATACAAACCTCCACAACTGAGAACTGAAGACCCTGTTCATAGTAGCTTGAAAGGTGGCAGGTGCATTGGTTAGACCGAACAGCATAACCAAGAACTCGAAGTGACTGCAATGGCACTTGAAAGCGGTTTTTTCAATGTCCTGCTCCCTCATCTAAATCTGGTGGTACCCAAACCTCAAATCAATCTTTGTAAAGAAGATAGCCCTGTGCAACTCATCAATCAGCTCATCGATGCGTGGTATCAGGTACCTGTTCTTAATTGTCCTCTTATTGAGCTGGCGGTAGTCTATGCACATCCGAAGTGATCCATCCTTCTTCCTCACCAATACAACCGATGAAGCAAAAGGTGACTTGCTAGGTTTGATGTGTCCCATAGCCAATAACTCATTGATGGTCTTCTCTATCTCATCCTTGAGTCATTTCGGATGCCTGTAGGGTGTAATCATAATGGGATTTGCGCCCTCCTCCAACTCAATAATATGCTCAGTACCTCTGTCTGGAGGTCTACCAGGTGGAATGTTGCTAAACACTTTGGAGTGTTTAGTCCTCAGTATCTGGATGTCTAGATGGTACTCACCCTTCTGCTGCTCCTGCTGTGCTGGCATTAACATACACTCTGCAGCCCAGTCAACCATATCATGACGTATGAGTCTCTCCATCCGCCTGTACGAAACCATCCTCAGATTACTATCTCTAATGGCTTTGATGACATGAGGTCTCCCATTAACCTTGAACTTCATCTCCATGTCTCATAGATTGAGTGTGAACTCACCCAAATTGTGAAGCCATGCCATACCTAACACCACATTAGTATCTCCCATATTAACAACATAGAATTCAGTCTTGAATTCATAGTTGTTCAACTGCATCGGAAGATTAGTAATCTTTCTATCACATTTGAGGGTGTACCCATCAGCCACCTTAACTCGGATACCCTCAAACTCCTCTGTTTGTATACCACGTTTCTCTACCAACCGGGCATCAATGAAATAGTGAGTAGCACCAGTGTCAAGTAGAGTGATTACCTTCTGACCTACTAGGAGCCCGCGAAGTCTAAACGATCCATCTCTCTGGAGGCTAGTCAAATGTGCTTCCTGTAGCTTCCTTCCTCCTTCGTTTTCACCCTCATTCTCAAACCTGTCATCATCTAAATGCTCTGAATCAGCTTGCTGGTCTAACAGATCAGATTGCTCTTCCCCCTTATAAAACCACTCCATCTGATTGTTTTTCACTTTGGGACGAAGAGGGCATATATGTTTTTCATCATAGGGCGCCTTGCACTAGAAACACAATTTTTTCTTCCGTAAATAGTTTAGTGTTTCTCTGTCAAAGGGTGGTGCATTCTGTCTCTTAGGATCAGGTGGATCCCTCCTTCTGTCAAAGGGCCTATTCTTGTCAAAAGACCTATTAGGCCTCGTGTATGGTGTCGAGCCTGAAGTGAACTTGCTGCGAGGTGCTGCAAGCTCCATGTTACATGCCTTCCTCATGGCCTCCTGAAGAATAGGAGGATCAAATGCCTTGACCCAACCTCTCATAGGCTCCATCAAACCCTCAACAAAGAGAATGACAAGTCTCCGTTCTGAAATGCCTGTCACCATGACAACAACCTTCTGAAACTCACTGACATAAGCATCCAAACTACCTGTCTGCCTGAGCTGAGCTAGCTCTCTAAAGTAGAGTTCTGGATCTTTCTTATCAAAACGCTCTATGAGCCTACTGGTGAACTCCTGGTATGTAGTGACTGCATGATGGTCAAGTGTGTACATGCCATGATGCCACCAATCATGCGCCAACCCATCAAGATGCAAAGTAGCAAACTTAATGGCCTCGTCCTCCTACATAGGTCTTAGTGATAGATAATTGTCCAAATTTTGGACCCAAGACCTTGTTGACGTCTTATCATAACCGTCAAAGTATGGCAAGGTGATCTTACTAACTGCATACTATAAATCCCTGTTCACCTGTGACTGTGGCTGTTGGTGCTGAGGAGCCCGACGGTCAAATCTACCTCCTCCTATGGGTTTATGAACATCCATAAACTCATGAAAAGATAACTCCTATTTGATCTCAGGTGCTAATGATAGATACCATGAAATCTAGTCACATCCGCTACTGACATGCCATTGTGTGGCTAAAACTCCTGATGGGTGACCCTGCTACTCTGCCTCCGGAGTCAGAGGTGAGGTCTCTCTAGATATGAATGTAGGTTGTCCAGGCCTACGCTCATGATAGATTGGTGATAGCTGTCATGGTGTTGATGCCAAAGGCTGGTCCATGCCTACAGTCCTGTTCGACTGTCCAATCTGGATATAGTGCGGCTGGGATGGAGTATACTGTCTAATAGTGCCCATCAACTGGGACATCATGTCCATCATGTTATCATGCCTGCGTCTAAACTCCTCTTTAGTAATACCACCGTCTGCATGCACTTTCCCTGAATCCCTAAGTGTCTCTGCAGGGATCTCACGGTCTGCCATCAGTGTTGTGACACTGTTCTCACTGCTGTTGGAGCTAGATCTGTGAATACCCAATACTCCTGACACTGTCTCACCTTCAGGAATAGGTGGACCTATCCAATCCTCGACTCTGCCTGTTCCTACACCCTTAGTATAATGAATGATGTCTCTGCTCATGAAAAAGCAACCAAAAAGCACTTTGTATACTGAAAAAGCACAGGATGGCAGGAAAACTGTGCTCTGATACCACTGTAAGAGACCAGGTGTCTCTCAACCCAAACCCCTGATTGAGAATGCTGATTTTTGTTTGTTTTATGATTTTTTGTGTTTTTGATGGTTTTTGCAATAAACAAGAAAACTGTGATTTTGCTCTAAAATACTTTAAAAATTCATAATAAATAAAAAGATAATGAATATGCATCAATATGGCTCAAAAGATGAAGGCGCATACATATATTGATTTTCTAGAGCACATACAATATATAAAATCAAACATATGAAGAGAAAGCGACTTTTATTCAAGAGAACCTGATTACTTGCAGCCACCAGAAGATAGATGATAAATGTATGGACCAAGATACAGAGCAATCTCCAGACTCCAGACCCTACGCCAAATCTCCAAAATACTTAGGTGTCCATGTTGCAAAAGGCAGGAGACCAAAGGTGAAGGCGTATCTTCCAGATGAATAAGTACAGCCCTAGCTGGTACAGAAAAGTATGGCTAACTAGCAATAATTAATGTGGTACAACTTCAATAAGAAAACACCAGATCTATGTGTAAGAATATCAGATAAATCGCCACTAATAACTGAAAAGTAATCTCTGCAAATCCTTCCTGAATCGAATCAATAAGCTCAACTGCAACCTCTATACGAAGTCACCAAGTTTGACAATCTTTAACTAGTATTTCACAATCTCAGTATGCTAGATCTTGAAGAGGGAACGTTCTCCAAAATCAACTGTCTGCTGAAACCCTAGGTTTTGCAAACTCCAATGCTCATAGCAAAATAAGACAAATTGAATAATCATAACATAAGGGTTCGATTTGTCTTGGCAGTGAATCTCTCAGGAGCTGAACAATAATCATTTAATGACTAGTTAGAATTGATCCTTTTAACAGGAAAAATAATAAAATAAATGCGGCGTCCATTAATGAATAAATGAATTATTCATTATATGATATTTCACTTTATTATAAAGTATTTAAAATGCTTTATAATATACCCATTAGTAAAATTTAAATATATTAATAAAGTATGACATTATGGCTAAAGTCGAATATCAATTATTTAATAATCATTAAATGCTCTGTTATTTTCCATCGTAGATCAAACTAATGAAATTTGGGTTGATTCTGGTGACCGGTGAACTAGGTGCCCTACCCAAAATAGCAGCTTCCGCTTGCCCGACTTACTAAAAATAGCAAGTATCTGAAAAACCTCTCTGAAAGATTCTGCGAAGGCCCAACCTGAAACAACTGAAGGAATAATGCTCCTGAACGCCGGGTAACTGCCTCAATTGATCCTCTACACACAACTGTCAGCCTACGAGGATCAGAATGATAGGCTAACCTCAAATCCAGCTGCGCTGACTAGGAAGGGGACATCACACCACTACATTTTCCAACATCCCCCATGCCTATACCAAAATGGAAGCTTTGGAAAGGGGTATGCACATCCATAGAAAAGGATTGAGAAATGATGTATTATATTACATACTTATAACTACTCTCATATATATGTGTATACAAAATGTGGAAGCATACATAAGGTAGGTTAATTGGTTTAACAAAATGCCTCAATGAGATGTGGTTTAAAATGTAATTGGTAGGTGTAAAGAATTGTGTAGTTTAAAATGTGCCAAGAGGGGCTAAGGTTATAATGAAAAAAAAACAATGATGAACATGGAATATGCATAATAAAAAATTCAAAGCATTGTATTAAGCATGTATGATAAGGGATGATAAAGAAACATAATAGTTAAGGAAAATATAAAGAAATGTGTAAAGACTTCACATACCTAATAAAAAAAGATTTGAATGGAGGAGTTCTACCCAATTATGTGGTCTTTGATTCTTCTTGCATCAAACTCCTCAACAATTTGAGTTTTTAACAAGCTTGTTTCCTTTTCAATGTTCAATTGTATATCACTCTTGAACAAAATTACTAACAACAATATAAATAACCAATGTATAATGTTAAATTCCTACAATTCAATCACAATTAACATTGCAACACTACAAAAATTGAGACTTGAATTGATATATATCAAATTTGATGTGAAAACTCTATTACTTCCTCTTTCTTAAGTTGGCAAACCATAAAATGGTGGTGGAAAGTTCATGCAAAGGTGGTAGAAAGTGAAAAATTTGCATGTGCACTTCTCAACAACATCAAAAAGCTTCTTTTTGTCAAAACAATTGCATAACTAGGAGAATAATAGAGCATGTTGGGCTAGATCACCAATGTGCTAACTTTTTTACCACTTTTAGAGCAAGCCAAAATGCGCTTGTGTTATAATGCGAGTGTGTTTTGTCTTGCCATACAAAATGACTATATCTCAACTTCTTCAAAATGTGCTCGTGTTATGAAATTGTTGATTTTCTTAAGGTTTCCTGACTCTCTCTCTCCTTAGCCATCTAAGTCTTTCAGTTAATCCTAAACTCTATGCCTTAAACCCTCAACCCTGGACACTATGCCTTAAACCCTAATCCCTCAACCCTATACCCTTAAACCCTTAATACTTAAACTCTAAACCATAATCTCTCTCTCTCTCTCTCTCTCTCTCTCTCCCCCTCCCTCCCTTTCTCTCCTAAACCTACATTGGATCCTCCAACCCTCATCTCTCTCTCTCTCTCTCTCTCTCTCCTCTTCTATCCTCTTTATCTCATTTCTCCCTCTATCTCTCCCCCCATCTCTGTCCTAATATAGGTCAACCCTATACCCTAAACTCTTAAACCCTTAAACCCTCAACCCTCAACCCTCAACCCTCAACCCTCTACCCTAAACCCTCAACCCTAATCCTACAACATTTCAACCCTTAAACCCTAAACCCTCAACTCCTATACCCTCTACCTTATACACTAGACCTCAACCCTAATCCCTCAACCCTATACCATCAACCCTCTATCTCACTTCTCCCTCCATCTCTCCCTCCCTCCATCCCTTCCTCTCTACCCCAATCCCTCAACCTTATACCCTCAACCCTTAAAACTTTAAACCTTCAACCCTCTACCCTTAAACCCTCAACCCTCTACCCTCTTGACCCAATACCCTGAACCCTGAACCCTATACCCTTAATTCACAACCCTCTACCCTATACATTAGATCCTCAACTCTCATTTCCCTCTCTCTCCTTCCCTCCTCTTCTCCCTCTCTATCTCACTTCTTCCTCCATCTCTCCCACCCTCTCAACCCTTAAAACCTCTACCCTCTACCCTCAACCTAATACCCTAAACCCCCAACCCTAATCCCTCAACCCTTAAACCCTTAAACTCTCTACCCTCAACCCTCAACCCTTAATCCCTCAATCCTAATCCCTCAACCCTTAAACCCTTAAAGCCTTAAATCCTCTACCCTATACACTGGATCCTCAACCATAAACCATTAAACCCTTAACCTCATTCCCCAACTCTTAAAACCTTAAACCCTCAACCCTCAACCTCTCAACCCTGGAATGCTTAAACCCTTAACCCTCTACCCTATACATTAAAATCTCCACCCTGTACATTGGAACCTCAACCCCAATCCCTCAACCCTATGCCCTCAACTCCTATCCCTCTCTCTCTATATCTATTTATCTCACCTCTCTCTCCCTCCCTCTCTCCTACACTCTCTAATTATCTCTATCTAACCTCTCCCTCTTTTTATGTACCTCCCTCCCTCCCTCCCTCCCTCCCTCCCTCCCTCCCTCTATCTATCTATCTATCTATCTATCTATCTATCTATCTATCTATCACTATCTCTCCCTCCCTCTCTCCTACCCTCTCTAATTTTCTCTATCTCCCCTCTCCCTCTTTCTATGTACCTCTCACCTCTCTCTCCCTCCCTCTCTCCTACACTCTCTAATTATCTCTATCTAACCTCTCCCTCTTTTTATGTACCCCCCCTCTCTCTCCATCCCTCCCTCCCTCCCTCCCTCTATCTATCTATCTATCTATCTATATCACATCATATCCTATCATCTATCTATCTATCTATCTATCTATCTATCTATCTATCTATCTATCTCACCTCTCTCTCCATCACTATCTCTCCCTCCCTCTCTCCTACCCTCTCTAATTTTCTCTATCTCCCCTCTCCCTCTTTCTATGTACCTCTCACTCAATCACTCCCTATCACTCTATCTCACCTCTCTATCTCTCTCCTTAAAACCTTAAACCCCTAACCCTTAATCCCTCAACCCTAATCCCTCAACCCTTAACCCTTAAACCCTAAACCCTCAACCCCTCAACCCTTGACCCTCATCCCTCAACCCTTAAACCCTTAAAAGGGTTGAGGGTATAGGGGTTGAGGGTTGAGGGTTTAGGGTTTAAGGTTTCAGGGAGAGAGAGAGAGAGGTGAGATAGAGCTAAGATATTAGAGATCATTTAAATACATATGCACTTAATGTATATTTGATCAACCATGGAGTAAGATTAATAAAGTCTAATACGAATGAACTGGTAAACGGGATAATGTAGTAGACTTGAATAGAGGAATCTTGCATTGAACAACATTATAGATATTTTGTAAACTAATAACAACAAAAAGCCACATGAGTGAGAAGTTACAACTAGACACAACACAAATATAAGCAGAGATGGGTTATATGGGGATCTCACTCAATCACTCCCTACCACTTTATCTCACCTCTCTCTCTCCCCCCTTAAAACCTTAAACCCTCAACCCTTAATCCCTCAACCCTAATCCCTCAATCCTCAACCCTTAAACCCTAAATCCTCAACCCTTGACCCTCATCCCTCAACCCTTAAACCCTTAAAACCTCAACCCTTAAACCCTTAAACTCTCAACCATTAAAGCCTTAATCCCTCAACCCTCTACCTTATATATTGGACCCTCAACCCTCTCCCGTCAACCCAATACCCTAAACCATCAACCCTATAGGTCCTCAACTCTCAACTCTCTACCCTATACATTGGATCCTTAACCCTCATCTCTCTCTCTCTCTCTCTCTCTCTCTCTCTCCTTCCCTCCTCTTCTCTCTTCTTTATCTCACTTATCCCTCCATCTCTCCCTCCCTCTCTACCCTAATCCATCAACCCTAAACCCTCAACACTAATCCCTCAAACCAAAGCCCTCGACCCTTAAACCCTCTACCCTAAACCCTCAACCCTCAACCCTTAATCCCTGAACCCTAATCCCTTAATCCTTAACCCTTAAACCTTTAAACCTCAACCCTTGATCCCTCAACCCTAATCCATCAACCCTATATACCCTCAACCCTCAACCCTCAACCCTCTACCCTCAACCCAATACCATAAACTCTCAACCCTGTGCCCTCTACCCTCAACCCAATACCCTAAACCCTCAACCCTAATCCCTCAACCCTATACCCTCAACCCTTAAACTCTCTACCCTGAACCTTGAACCCTTAATCCCTCAACTGTAATCCATCAACCCTTAAACCCTAAACCCTCAACCCTTAATCCATTGACCCTTAATCCCTAAATCCTCAAACCTCAATCCCGTAGGTCTAATCCCTCAACCCTCAACCCTTAAACCCTAACCCCTCAACCCTCAACCCTTGAACCCTAATCCCTCAATCCTTAAACCCTCAATCCTCTACCATATACATTAAACCCTATACCCTATACATTGGATCCTCAACCATAATCCATCAACCCTATACCATCAAACCTATATACTCAACCATATACCCTCAACCCTTAAACACTTAAACCCTCAACCCTGTACATTAACCCTCTACCCTATATATTGGATCCTCAACCCTATACCCTCAACCCCTATCCATCCTTATCTATCCATTATCTATCTCATCTCTCTCTCCCTCTCTCCTACCCTCTCTAATTGTCTCTATCTACCTCCAGTGATGGCAGATTGGGTGTGTGTGTGGCCAGAGTGCTTGTATGTGGTATGTATCCAGTCCTCACTCCTCCCTCTATCTCTCTCCCGCTCCATAAAATGCTCCCTCTCTCTCGCCTCCCTCTCTCCACATCTCTCAAGTTTCTCCTCCCACACCCTCTCTGAAGTCTCTCCTCTAGAATCATACCTAGTTAAATCTCTCTCTATCCCTTCCACCCTACCTAGATAAGTCCCTCTAACTCCACCTCCTATCTCCCATTCCCTCTCTCTCCCTCTCTCTCAAGTCTCTCCCTCCTACACCCTCTCTCTCTATCTATTTGTCTCTAGATCCATCTCCATCTCTTTGTCTCTCTCTCACTCCCTCTCTCTCCCACTCCCTCTCTCTCCCTATGTCTCAAGTCTCTCCCTCTGGCACCTACCTAGATAACTCTCTCTCTCTCTCTCTCCATCTCCCTCCCTCTATGGTATCTCTCTCTCCCGCCTCTCTCTCCCTCTCCCCCTATCCCTCATATCCTACCTAGCTAAGTCCCTCTCACTCCAACCTCTTCTCTCCCACTCCCTCTCTTTTAGGTCTCTCCCTTTCATCCCATCTCCCTCTCTTAATTCTCTCTCTCACTACCTCTCTAAATCTCTCTCTCAGGTCTCTCCCTCCCACCCTACCTAGACAACTCTCCCTCTCTTAAAATTATCCCTCCCTCTAAAGGCATACATACATACATATATATAAGTAGACATACATGCATGCATACATACATACATACATACATACATACATACATACATACATACATACATACATACATACATACATACATACATACATACATACATACATACATACATACATACATACATACATGTCATATGAGCATACATATATACAAACATACATATATATATATATATATATAAATATAAATATATATATATATATAAATATAAATATATATATATACATACATTTAATAGACTAGCATTTAACACAAAGCAAGACATAATGTGATCATGTTATAACGTGCTCATGTTATGTCTTGCTTAGGCAAGTCTTGGGCACAAATGCAAAAAAATGTCAAAACTATGAAATAACGCGTTCGCGTTGTTTCTTGTTTTGGGAATCCCCAAGCTCCCCAAGCCTTGGGCTTGGTATTTGCTTTGAAATACTAACCGAAAGGCTTGGAGTTCCTTCCCAACGTCTAAATATGTGTTTTTGCAAATTCTAGAATATTTCATATAATCGTGTTCGTGCTAAGCATTAGGTTTGCATGTGTTTCAAGGTTGAACAAATCAAAAACCTGGGTAATGCTAGGCTCTCTCTTAGTTATCTAACGATGTAATTTTTTTCACATTTTGACAATGTTAAGCCTTTGATCTATAATTTCTTTTGTTTGTGTGTCTGTTTTTTGGCAAAAACTAGTGTTTGGTATTTTTTCTTTATAAATTAACCGTTCATCAAAATTTTAAATAAATTACATTTTTTAAAACTAGAATCCATTCTACACATATTGAAAAAAAAAATTCAATTAGTTTTCATAATTTATAGGGGTAGCACAGCCAAAATTTTGTTTTTCAAGAAGTGTCCACTTTGAAAATTAGTAAAAAATCAAATATTCATTAAAAAATTATCAAAAAAGTTGGGCATAAACTACATGTTGTTAGCTAATTTCTCATTAAAGCAATTTTAAAATACCAAAAAAATGTTAGCCTTTTGAGGGAGCCACAAAAGTCGCTATAAATTGGGCACTAGGGGCCCAACCCCAAATACAAAGTCGTTAACGTGGCATTACAACTAATCAAAATAGCAAAATATAGTCAACATCCATATTGGTTGTTATCCTCAATCACCATCACGACATTCTCCTCTCGACCCTTTACCTCATCCTCCCTATCGTGGGCTGTGAGTAATGCTAAAATGGTCACCTGAGCCACAAAGTTCCCCACCCCTGTTAGCTCCTTCAACAAGGCAATGTTACCTTCCATCGTCTACATCTTATCCTCCTGATCCTCACCCACACTCCATATGATAAAGGTCACCCATGGACCATTAAAGTGTTGTGTCAGTAATGGCCAAACTCCCCTCATTGACCTTAGGCCAAGACCTGGCACCACCATACTTAGATAATATTCTAATGCCTCCCTCTACCATGAAACCACTAGCTTCTACATCAGGATCCTAACCACTCCTATCTCCTTGTGCGCTTGGAGAAGCCAAGCCAAGAGCATCGATGTTTACTCTATAGTGATAAGTGGAATGAAGAAAATGCGCATTAAGGATGTTTTTGATTGCCCCCAACACTTCTGCATTTGCAGCCTGAAAAATCTTCTTTAAGCATGCATTCAATATTACACCCTGAAAGGCCATTTTCCTTTCTTTTACCCCAACTTGTTTTATGGTATCCATTGTTAATTGCAAATGGAAGTATGGAAAAATGAGCAACAAAGCTTGTTTTAAAGAGTCGTCCACTGCCAACCTCCCCAATCATTACATTTGACATTCTAGCTTGGCTAAAAAACAATTTAGCCATCTATTTAGATCCAATTGAGGGTCAATTGTTTCCTTATGGTGTTTATTGTGATCATAGAAACACCTTCCAAATGAATTTTTTCACTTCCCAGTTGCTTACACAACTTTAGCCTTAGCAATGCTACTTAAAACTTTGCTTCATTATTAGTGTCAACTAATAAATGCTTTTCCCATTCTACTAATCTTCTACTTGTGTGATCTTTGATCACATGACTAGCTCTAGATGGCCTTGGATTGCCTTGAGCTGCTCCATTAAAGTTTACTTTGACCCATCCTTCATTCAACGGATGCCACTTCACTTCCAAACACAAATTTTCTCAAAGATCATCCTTTCAAGTCCCGTAAATAGGGGTATTTAATTAAATTTTAGAATAGAAGAATACTTAGTAAATTAATCAAATAATATTAATTATTTAATTAATATAGACGAATAATTAATAAATTAATTAAATAACCATAATTATTTAATTAATACAAAGGAATAGATGATACAAATTTATTCAAATAATATGAAATTATTCAATTATGAGGATGAAGTGAAAATGATTGTTAATGTTGTATTGTGGAGCTCGATCAAAATCGAAGGCTTAAAATTTCCCCATCTTTGTTGACACGTTTTCCCCTAAATAAATTAACAGGGGAATGCAACGGAGCAGGAATATTTTAATATAGACATTTTTGCACTTTTGTATTTAAAATACAATTAATTAATGGTTGGAAAATAGTTAGAATAATGCTTAGAAACAAACAATTTTTTTTCTACGTTGGAATTCCAACAGGCTCAAGTTGAAATGTTTATTGTTGTGCATAGGTGGGAAGGCAGAAAGTCACAGTCTTGAGTTTTTATTGCTTCAAGTTGTGTAAGCACTAGTTGGCAATTTTTCACGGGGTTGTGACTGGTGAAAACACAGGCTATTGCTTCAAGCTCATGTGCATTGTGTGCAAGAAAAACAACGTAGTGGAAATGTTGAAAACGTTATTGCAAGTTGCAACTATTATTGTAAGTTAATTTGTAATTCATTTTGATGGACATTTAATAATAAAGGAAGTTTGTTGTTGGTGGATGTAGCCCAAATTGAGTGAACCATGTTAAGATTCAATGTTGTTCTTTCATTGTTATTAATTTCTATGTGTTTAAATTCCTCTATTTAATTTTATAATTTGCATTTAGCTGGTATTAATCTACCTGCAATTCCTAACAGTTAATTTAATCATTTATTCTTAGTTAGGTGTCTACACAAACTTTTTAGGTCCATCGAATCCTTTGCAGGCTGAATGTGTCCTACACTTGTAGGTTTGGCTGTCTGATCCAAACTTTCTTTTATGCACTTGCAAATGACTTTTTCATAAGTACACTTTGAGGGATTTTGTTTTGCATGGACATTCAAAGTTTTTAAATTAGCTAAGTCAAGTTTTGTAGGCCAATAGGGTTGAACATCCCACAATCCTATAGTACTGATGTTGTGATGATGCCATCTCATTCGAAGGTCTCCAATTTTTATTGTGGCATCATTGCTAATATTATTTATGAGGTTTCACATCTAAACAATATTTTTATTGTGTTATGTTCAGTTGCACTTAGATTTTCACTGTAGGGTGGATGGTAAGATTTTCCTTGCAAGGTTCACTTGCATGTCATTTCTCTGTAGTGGATAGATAGAGGTTGGAATCCTGCAACGGTAAAAATGAGTTAAAAACTAGTTTCAACTACCCTCATCAAGGCTCACCCACTTTTGTAACACTTCAAGCTCAATCTATGTGCTTTTCTTAAGGACATTTAAGATATTTGGGTGTGGACATGATGGAATATGTGGCACCCATATTGTATTTAATGCTTGCAGATACTTTTCCTAGTAGAATACACTTTCCACTTGCCATTTCTAGTGGATTTCAAGGGCATTTTTGTTGATTTCTTGCACTCAACCATGTTGATCATTCATTGTAGGTGTATGGTGTTGGTTAGAGAATTTTTTCTTGCACCCTTGTCAAAAAAATTGAATTTGTAGAGGACATATGTCTTATGAGCATTAAACAAGGTTGCAATGAGAGTTTTTTTAGTTGGGCGACCCATTGACATTCCCTTGATAGCTTGGCCATGGGTTTTATCTATCTTAGCTTCTTTTTCAAAAGAGGATGATAAGAGTCTTTGAAGAGGAAGAGCAGTTGTAGAGCCATTAAGAGAAGAAAATACTCACAGGAAGCTCTAGGGTTTCAACTTTCAGTTCTAGGCATAGTTGTGTTAACATTATAATAACTTGGGTTCATCCCAAAATTTATAATAATATAGCCTTTGTATACCGAATGATTAAAGGCATATTCAACCTTGAATGTGTGTCTCCATGTGCATAATGTATTTTTCTAGATGTGTTTAAGATTATTAGCCAACCAAAAGACTAGAAAATTATTGTAAAGCTTTTGAAATATATCTTCTCAAAATAATAAAGGAAATGTATATGTATGCTTAATGATAAATAAGTAGTCTCACTTGATATTTTGCAACCATTTATTGTTTTTTGAATGTGCATGTAGAGCCCAGTTTGCCTGTAGACTTTGAGCAACATAGTCTTTTTGTAATCTCTTGATTAGGTATCACCTAAGTTTTTGTTATCACATGTTTGATTGAATGAATCTATTTCCTAATGGATAAAGGCACCCATTTGTGACTAAATTTCTTCCAAGTATCCTCAACACACTATAAACACATCAACTCAAACATCTATTAGTTTTATTTTCCATGTGTTCTGCCGCCATATTTGAATGTTTATAGCATTTAAGGGGTTATCATACACTACATTTTTAAAAACTTGTATGACAAATTATCTATTAAATAGATGCTCCACCTTACATCTCCAAACTAGCATGTAGTTATATAGTGACACTAGTATTGGGATACATCATATATTCAGTATGGTTTGTTGTAAGGTAATTGCTTGGTATATCAACCATTCATCCAATATATTAGGGAAACCCCCTTGCTATTATAGAGCCAAAAATGAAGGAGGTCTTACCCACCTCATGCATTAGTCCTTAGCTGCCCAACTTGAAGACAAGTTTGTAACATTCTTCTTAGGTTTGACACCCCTCACATTTTGAAGATTATTAGACCTTAGGGATTTTGGCTTATAGATCATATTATTGACATGATGTATTAGATATAAAATTGAAATGGAAGCCAACCACAAAGAGGAAGAAGATATTAATAATAAGATAAACATAAAAAATACAATATAAATGAACAAATATGGATTATCATCTATAAATAAGACTTACCAATGGTATGAATCTAAATGAACCACAAATACTTGGTGGGCATCATTTTGATAAAAATAGCAAATGGGTGAATGTATCCCATCCCCATATTTACATGACACTCCACTACAATTCATAAACATGAACAAAATATTCAAACAAGATGAATAGTTCCTCTTTGAGTTGAATGTCCCAAATTATACATTATCACCAAAACAAAAATTAGCACTTAAAATTATTATAAACCACCACAAAGATCATTCATTAAACTAACCATTGAATATGATCATCGAAGAGAATGTAGTAATCATAAAATTTTACCTTAGCACCTACATAAGAAATGCACTTCAAAGTACACTACCACAAAAATAAAACCTACTTCTTACTCTCACTCCTACAAGAATCACTCCATTTAATATATATGCCTCAAGTATACATTCAACCCTCAAGATTCAAATAAGATAAATCCAACCATTGCAGGTACAACCACTAACAACATTTGAAGAAGACATGACACCCATCATTTAATACATCTTAATTAATGAGATGAGCCTCATAGGGCCAAAAATAGCATTAAAGATAAACAATAGACTATGCAAGTTAATTCATAAATAACAATAACTCTACTTTGGTGGAATATCTATAATTCTAATAGGTGACCTAGCCCAATTATCATTTATCATAGACACCGATCTATGTATCACACTCAAATTCCAAAATTCTATGCCAATAATTTACTATAATTATTACATTATAAATAATGTTTCATCAATAAGGCGATACTCCAACTCTAACTACTTTCATGAAACATTATAAAGAATATATGCAAAACTAATAGAACATGATTACAAACTATTAATGATCCATACAAAGATACTACTATATCAACAATCAAAAAATAAGAATTTGATAACTCAATGCACCCTTTTGCTATAAATGATTTAGTGAAACTACATAATAAAAAATGCTCAAACTACTAAAGCTTCCATTTGCACTAAGTATTGCAATAAGAACACAAAGAAAACTAAACATTGATGCTAATGATGACTAATTTCCACATGAACTCCTACCATATAAAGACCAACTTTTCATGCTAATAACAAACTTATGGATTCAAGTAGGACTTGTAAACAAATTTCTTGGAGGGGTCATATATGTTATTTATAATCTTGGCTCTAAATCACCATATGCACCATTATACACTATATCAAGGATTGATAACTATAGTGGGCCACCATATGATTAAAATGACCCAAAAATGACACTTAAACTACCTTTGTCACTAGGCAATTATAGACATATATCACTATCCATGATATAGGCAATTACTATACATAAATCCCAATGCCTAATGCTACATAATGTTGCAATTGATATTGGAGAAATGAAGAGATAATGCCTAACATGTACAATTATATCCATGGTTAAATCAATAAACAAACTTCATATCAAACCAACATTCTCCTTGAATCGCTACTCTATAATGCAAAACAATTGATTCACAATTATTAGAAAGAAAGGGAAGGCTTGCCTACAATTACTCTCATTAAAAAATTGAGGTACACAAATGTCAATCAATTACCTTTCAAACACTCTTCCAATCCATTCTAAACTAACTCATTGAAACATTTTTGATGTACAGGTGGATACTTGCCAATCACAAACCAACACATAAAGAGATTTATCCTCCTCATCCAAATTATATATATTTTACTTTATTTACATTACTTAAGATAAAATAAGTTGTTTTGATTAGAGGTAAAAAATGGGTTTTGAAGGGGCCCAAAAACCCTTTACAAAAAGGAACAACTGAAGCAAAAAGGAAACAACATTAAACAACCATCAGCCCAACGCCAACAAACCACCAGCCAAAAAGCAGCCAAAAAACGACACACACCACTACATATTGTTCAAAATTTCAACAGCTTCTATCGCACTAGTAGCAAACTTCTGTTCCTTAGCCCTAGTATCAAAAACCTCCATACCTAAGGCCCCAACCTGATTTTTTAGTCTATTTCTAGTCCTAACCCCATGCCCACCAATTTTTACCTCACAACTCAAAACAAAACCTTTAGTAGCACCCTTAGCAGCAACATAATCCTCCCCATCCAGCTTACCTTTAGTAGCCATAACATCAGCAGACAAAATTTCCTTTCTCTTATTAAGGGAGAAAGCCATCGCAGAGTCCAACCTAGTCAAGACTTTAGGAGCTTCAACACACTTTATATCTTTACAATAAAATTAACTACAAATTTATGACTTGAATTGAATAATATCATACTTCAATATATAAGAATGAAAATAATTATAAAGAAAGAATAGAAACTAAAATTTTCTAAGAAACCCAAAGATCAAATAAAAATAATACAAATTAATCTTAATTGAATTTAAACAAATCTAAAAATATTAAAAAAATATTTAAAAAAATTTACATTCATACAATACAAACATATTATACATTTAATTCAGTTATTGATAGATTATATTTCTTATATAACAAAATTATAAATCATATAATACATTTCACTTTGCTTTTTATCCTTAACAAGACAAATATATTAATTTCAATACAATTCATTTAAAATACATAATTATATATATAAAATTAATAAATGAAAAGACATATTTCCACCGCATCCATTTTTAATTTCAACATATTACTTAAAAATATAATTTGCAATCGATGTAACCATTGCACTGGCGCAAATGCTAGCAAATATTTGTTTTAATTTCATTTGACTTTATTTTTTGGATTTTATTCTATGTAGTGGCTATTTATTTATTTTCATGTTCTGTATGCTTCGCCGAACCAGTATTTAATTGTTATAAAATTTAGGCAAATATAATGAAAGAATTATAACTCAATTGTGAATTATTTTCAGAGGTGGGCAGATCGGCATGAATCGGAGGAGCCATACCAGCTTCGGAGTAGGTATGTATTTACCGGAACGGCTTAGGGTTTCTCAGTGAACTTTGTTTTCCCTTCAGTAGTTATTTATGTGTATTTGTTTGTTTCTCTTATTTTATCAACAGAATCGAGAGTCGAGCCCTAAAACTTCGAATTCATAGTTTCTACAGTACACTGTGAGTTTTTGCTTTGAAAGAAGGATGATTTTTTAATGTAAATTATAAAATTTGGGCAAGCTCGAGGGCAACTTTCAATACTGTATATGATAAGTTTCTACGTCACTCTTAAGATTTGTTAATTTGGGTCATTCTTGATTGTACTTTTTCATCATCATATTACACTATCGCCGCATGTTCTTTGGAGTTACGAGCTATTATTATAGGTAGAGGGATTTGAACCGGACTGATGGTCTTATGCAAAATTTGAAATAAAAGTTGTATTTCAATATGATTATTCGCTATATCCATATTGTTAAAATTACATTTAAATCCTTATAATTGTCATAATTCTAAACACCCCTTTTCATTCTAATCCTTTACCCTGTGAACGGGAAATCTTTGGATAAGATACCACAATTGAGAGGTGTCTGTTCGGTTAAAGTCAACCACATCTTGTTCCTGGCTCCGTTAATTGGGTCATTTTATTCAATTTTATATATGAACGTATCTTCTGTAGAGTTGAATCTGGTGATCGGCAATGAATGGTCTCTTTGATTTGCCACCCGAGCTTATTCAATTGTCAACGATCCCGATGATCAACATATAGTCAGCAACTGAAAATCCTTGGTCTGGTAATCTTAACACTTTTTTCTTGTTGTCAAAAGATTTCAGTACACTCAGACCATGGTTTGAAATTCAGCCCTTAAATTGGGCAATGGCCAGTCAACCTCAGAAACTTCTGATTATCAGAAATCAACCACAATAACTTCTGGTTATGATGTAGCCAGACCCGTAGTAGTGAAAACCACCAGCAAACATATAACCGATACATGCACGTCTAGCTGCCATTCGGATACTTACAGGGCTTTTGTAATACTAGGCACTAGGCATGATAGAACTAAGAAATATAGAGACACAAACTAAAACTGATAACACTCATACCTGTTACAAATTGCAATTATCTAGGTCTGTTTACCTTTCATACTGTCCAAACTGGGGCTATTGGTAGGGTCCTTTTTTAGAAGTCCCTTAGATGAGACATTGCAATTTTTGCATATGCATGCAACCGATGTGATGGGCAAGGTAAAAGTTTTTGCACGGAATTTGCGATATGGTGGACATCAAAAATGAAAAAAGAACGGTACACCAAAAGGATATATTAGATGTGAAATAAAAGACAAACCACATACTTTACAAAACAATATTTAATAATTTATTAATTTCACCAAATAAAATTAGGTTTAAGTAATCTGCAATCAAAGCTCGCACACCTATGTTTTTGTTTTAGGTTTAGTTTTACTATTTGGGATTATATGTAGATTTTGATGTGCAGCTACTCAAGTTAAAAATAAATAAATAATTTGTTTAATTTTTTGAAGCTTGCGGTTATTATTAAGTTAATCGTTTGGCTGCTTTATTTGTGTTTCTTCTGCCACTGGGAAATATGGTGAAAAAATGAAAATCAACAATATAGTATTATCATGGCTTGACAAGTTCCAAATCCCTTTCTGCATAGTGTAGATGCTGCTGCTGACCACCATGCCCATTCTGTGAACTACGTTCTTCAATTTGTGAAAGCTTCATGGCACTTGGTGAAGACCAAGAGAGAACAATTGTTTGACTTACCTGTAACTCTTGTTATAAATAGAATATTTTTGGTGAACACTGCCACGTCTCTCTTATGGCTGTTTCAACAGGAACCTTCAGCTACCCACCAACATTTTCTGTGGTCACTTCATACAAGATTCATCAGACTGCTGCAACAGATGGTCAATCTTTCTGTTTTGTCCTTCTTGATTATTCTTTGTGGTATCTATTGTGGTCTGCAACCTAATGGATATAAAATATAAATGTTAATTTCTGTCATATTAGAAAAGAGGGTTTTCCTAACTCTGGTGTAGCTGGGGTCTTATACTGGTTGCTAGTTGGAATATTCGATGTAATTATTGTGCCTGCATTGCCTTATAAGACATACAATTGACTTTCTTTACTTTTGTATTTCTTTGCTGTTGTTCTTCCCCTTCGTGGGTTTATAGGTTTGTCTTTCTAGAACTTTCTGTTGTGAACTGTTGTCCTTTTGAGTCCCATTGACCTACTCTTGGTCATCCATGGGTATTAATATAATTTCTTTTGACAATTTTAGTGTTATTAAATTTATCAGTATCCTTTACTTGCTTGTATGTTGGAATTTTCTTGTTTAACTCAGATATCAGTGAAAGCAAGAACAGTTAAAGCAACTGGATAGTGGATATTATTGAAAGAGAGGAAAACAAGGAACTGAGTAAAGGTCATTATGTTTTATATAGAATTTCAGAATCGTTTTACTGTCATACCCTACCTCTCAGTACATTCTTCATAGCATGTAGTTGAACTATATCCTCTCTTCATATAAAAAGACACCAATATTTACCCTAGCCAAAACATACTTTGGGTTTAAAAAAAAGATATGCCTCATAAATCTTCATAGCTTGAGAACTGATTTCAAAGAAGAAGCTCTCTTGTGCATTGAATCTTATCCATCTCTCAACTCTTGAAGCTATTGCACTGTCGTCATACTGTTTTGTTCATTTTTCTCCTTTGCCTTGAAGTCTTCTTCTAGATTTCCAGATGATCAACTATGGATCCATTGCATAAATTTATGGGTGCCAACAGGCTGTTTCAGTTTGAATTCCCCTACGAACACTACATAGGAATGCAAAATAGATTGAATCCCCTTTGCTGAGATGTACTTAGAAGTTCAATAGTCATAGATGAAAAGTATTGCAGCTGAAAAAGGTGATGATGGGTTTGGTAGGGGTTGTATGTGTTATTTTTAGTGTTTTTTGACTAAGTTTCCAGCCTTGGTACAACAATGGGTATGGGTTTGCATTTTGAGTATGCTGGTACAACACTTTTTTTCCTTGGGTATGGGTTCATATCTATATTAAAAATTTAGAAATTATAAAAATATAATACTCAAAATTGCTAATAAATGAAATATTTAAATACCTCATCATTTGCAAAAAGAAAATACTCATAAATTCACGATATGATAATTCATTGATTTGTCAAATGTCAATACAAAATGAAAATTACAATCAATATTCAATAATTTTCATATTGCTTTTCATCAAGAGAATCAAAGTCAGCATTTAGTTCAATTTCATTTGAACCACAATTAGTTCAAGTGCCACTCCCTCTAGCCATGTCATATGCAAAAGCTACTTCATCTATAAAGTCTTCGGCATGTTATGCAATTGTAGCATCTAAGTTGGCACAGTCAAGAGTTAAATCCCAATTCCTTGTCACCCCCTTATTGTAAATAGATTTCTTATGTGACAAGAGATGAAAATTGGAGTATGCAAAGTCCAAATCCTTAGCTTTTGTGCACCCAATCAGCTGCTCTTAACTGAGTGGATAAAGGAGTATGTACTCCAATTTTGCTTTGTTGAAGAACTCGTAACGTATTGAATTTGCGTACAACATTTACAATTACAAAACATAAATTATAATATATAATAGTGAAAGAAAAATGAGAAAGTCAAAAAATAAAAAGATGTATATACTTGGGAGAGAATTTTTATTGCCAAGAGGTTGCAAGTACATAGAATCTTGGCCATGTATGTACAACCATTCATGAGCATCTTTCTTGTACTGGTCTTGAAGAGCACAAACATCACGTTTCTTTGAATATATTTAGTGGCCAAACTTACTCAAGACAACATTTTGTATATCTACATATGGGAATATTTTTCTGAATGTAGTCTTGTACCTACCAACAACCTCTTCATCTCTGTATGGTACCATTGACAAAGAAAGTATCTCTGAGCTATAATATTTTGGAGACAAAGAAAATGCTAGGAAATGCAAGGGCGTGGTCATCTTGTTCCAATGGTCAACAATGTTTTTTTGCACCCTTTTGAAAAATGCTTCTTTGTGGACATGTTGTATGGCTTCTATTATGGTCCTTGTTTTTTCAACCATGCGGTCCATACCATCATAAATTTCACCCAAACATGGGTGATCTATATTAACGTACCTAATCATGTTGATGATGGGCTCAGTGAAACTCAAAACATATTCCACATGAGCCCACTACTCATTATCTAGGATCAATGCTTTGACTTTTTGGGCTATCTTTATGTATGATTGCCTCCATATGCTCCAAAGAGTGTTGATGACTATAACGCTCCATGGCTCTCGCACCTTCATAAGTTGTCTCAAGACAATTGCACAAATCAAGTTTTAGCAACCTAACATGGTGTGAATATAAAACAAATTAAAATATTAAACCAAGTTGGATAAGATCTTGAAAATGGCTTGTGAAATATGATTTGTTGTCACAAACATTTGAATCTTGGCCTTCGTGTAGATTTCTTTGACCCATTCAATCTTTGTGTCAAATCTTTTGCAATATCAAGTTGAGTGAGTGGACAACACATGGTGTCCAAAATATATGCCCATATGTACCCTCCACTATCGAACTAGCTGCCATACAATTTTTATTGTTGTCAAAGTTATATCAATGTTCTTAGGGCCCACCATCTCAATGAATTGTATGAGAATATTGGCAATGAAAGTTGCATCCTTCACTTGCTTCTCACAATCTACCACCTTCAAAAACATCACCCTTGTAGGGGACACTGCAATAACATTGATTAGTGGTCTATTTTTGTAGTCTTTCCACACAAAAAATGATGGACACTCTTGTTTTGGGCCATGTATCTTTGATTGCTCTTAGTGATGTCTCTACAAAAGCTTTCTTGTTGGCCAATAAGGTGGTGCATACCTTTTCATACCTAGGGCTAATGTAATCAACATGCGCATTGACAATTGCCATCACCATATCCTACCAATATGGTGATGACAAGGCTGAAAGGAAGCCCATTGTCATAAATGCAACAAGTAATGCTCTCATCTGCAACCTCCCTTGCCTCATTCTTGAAAGCCTTTTCCAATGGGGCCTATTTTATGGAAAAGAAAAAGGGTATTCTCTTCTCGGGAAGATGGTGGCTTGAAAGGATGTGGGCTTGTTGGTTGTATTAAGCCAATAAGAAGTTTTTGTGATCCTTTCTTGAAAAGAGGATGAACTCATTGCTTTTATCTATTACTTAATGTCAATGTCTTCTTGTTCTTTGATATATCCCATTATTTATTGTTTTGGCAACCCTTTTTATTTGGCCCTAGACAAAATTTTATTTCTAAGCTGCTAATAGCACACAAGTAAGCTTTCATTTAACTATACGAGCTCATACGCTCATTCTCACATTGGCTACAATGATAGTGATAACACCTACCACTAAGAAGTTGTTCAGTCATGGTTGTATATTGCCATAGAGGTGATGCTATGGAAAATTTAAATGAACTCTCTACATGCGGGGCAACCAAACTAGAACTAGCAACTATTGTGTATGAACATAAAAAACAAAAAAACATTACAAATTTACATCCTTGTAACTTAAAAAAAAATGGCATTGTGAAATATCCCCCTTACTTTTTTTTCAATTTGAGCACAAGAACTTCACCTGTTAACATTAGACAAATGAAAGATAATCCAACTGGAATGCAATCCTTCACTTTTCTGATCATCCAGATCCTAGTGTGGGCAAGGTGAGAGCATATGGTGCAAGGGGATCATTAGATGAAATTTGAAAACTGAAGTACAATACTGAAATGCAACCTTTCAATTTTTGATCACCCAGATCCTAGTGTGGGCAAGGTGAGAGCATAAGGTGGAAAGCGGATCTCGTTAACTGAAATATTGAAAACTGGAAATACAAAGTGTTGATGGCTCAGCCGACCAACTAGGAAATGGAAGTACTTAGGTGGCAAGCTGACCTCTTCCACTATTCAGTGGGCTACCATTTATTCGGCGGGAGTGGAAATACAAGTACTGAAATGAAATGTCTGGGCGGCAAGCCAACTGCTTCCACTTTTTAGCGGGTATAACAAAAATGTAAAGTGCAAAAATGTAAAGAAGGCTGATCAGTACTACTTATTCAGCGTTACAATATGAAACATTATCTGCATTACAATAAGGTGAGGATATCCAACGATCACCAAAATGTTAGGGAATGATCTCCAAACAAGTACAAGATATCAAACTTATGAAATGTGGCAAAAAGGAAGAATTTACCAAGTCTGATATGAAATTACAGCGTACAAAAAATCAGATTAGCAAGCTCAAATATCACCAAAACGCTCGCAACTTCGTCAAAACACCTCCGAATGACTCCAAACCAAGTGCAAATGAAGCCTATGATCAAGGTGGCCAAGAACAAATTGAGAAACACCACTAAACAACTCCAAATTATTTTGCATGCTTCCCAATGCACTTTTGGAATGGTACGGCCTCCTTGACTAGGGTGACCAGGTCTAGAAAATCTGAAACTCAACCAAAAAATTTGTAACTTGGAGAAATGAGGCGCCTAAGATAGGTGTACTCATAACATCAATACACATAACCAACAAAAAATCCTCCAAGGAGATATGAGCCAAAATGTGCTTTAGCTAGCACCAAACTAGCAACTCCAAAATTGATAAAAAACACTCCAAAATCAGAAAACATCAAAGCAATCCATCTCCAATAGGCTCAATCTGCACCTCTGAGTGAAGAGCAGTCACTGAATAAGCTAGGTACTATTTTGCAAGTACGAAATTGAAAGGGGCTAGGAGGTATGCGTTCCTCGAAGCAAGGGTTCTGCAACAATTTCGGCAACACTTCGTTACGATAAGAAAATGGATGATGAAATGAGAGAGCAAGGCCTCATACTTATAGCTTTTCCAACCTTGAATTCAAAACCTTTTCCCTCCAAATAGGCGCCCAAATGAGGATTCACATTACACTTTAATTTGCATTTGATTTCATGAAACTAAGCGTCCAAAATAACTTAAGTGAAATATCATTATAAAACTCAAATATTTCCCAAGCTAGGCGTCCACTTTTGCCTTAGTAAATATTTCACTTAAACACATTATACTCACCAAAAGGCGTCCAAAAATGAAAACTCATAAAGCACCGAACTTGCCAAAACAAGCTCTAAGAATGTTGTAGACCAAACTGCCCCATACTGCCCCGCCAAAAATACACTTTACACTGAATTGTTGCAAGAATAACATTGCCAAAAATAGCACTTACTAAAAATAGCATATTGCTAAAAATAGTAAGTGACTCCAAACTCATTTTAAGCACAAACCGGGCAGCCGTCGCAACTTACTAAAAATAGATGTTGGTTTAAATAAAGTCTTGTACCTAGTTAATTCATTACTAGGGGACTTATTTACATGTTACGTTTACTTAGGCCGTAGGAAGGAATCTTTCTAGAAGGTGTTAGTTATCATTGGTTGTTATCTTATCTTTTGACTTGTAACACATGTGAACCTAGGTAGTTGTGATATGTTGTCTCATGTCATATGATTAAGACACTTGTCATAATCTTATGACATCTTGTATCTTACCTTGGCTATATAACCAAGGGGTTTCTACTACATTTTTCATATGAATTGAATCTTATTTGCATATGCATATTCTCTCTCTTGTGCTTTCCATTTGGCCTTAAGATCTTGGCAGCCATAGCCATTTCTAACATGGTATTAGAGCGGGTTGGGGGCCATTGGATAGCCATTTTTTGAAGAGATTTTGGTAAATCTTGAATAGTTGAGTATGCTTTTATCTTGCATCGTATGATGATCTGGAGAATCAAAAAAACTTGATAGAAATACTAGATTTGGGGGGGTTCTATTTTTGGCTCTTTATTGCAGGTTCAAATCGGAGCTTGCTAGTGCAAATTTTGAGCTCACCATTGCGTTTGGAAGGTTCGAGATAGTCGGTTTTGCCTTTTGTTTCATCCAAATTAGACATATGAGGCCAAATCTATGAGGGTTTGAAGCTGAAGCGTGGTTGCCAAATCCAGAAGGTAGCTGCATTTTTGGAGCATTTTGGGTCAAATCCGACCTTGCTATCGTGTCTAGAAGGGCCAAAAACTCTAAGATTAACTACCAAATCGTCCAAATTGGAGTAATTGTCCGTTGAGGCAAAATTTGTTTGCCCAAAGAGCCGTACGGCCCCCCAGGTTATCATTATGACGTTGGTACAGTTTTTTCAAAAATAAAATAAAAATTTTGGTTGAAATTTTAATTTTTTTCAAATTTTAATTGTGGCCGATTAAATTTCATTGTAAAAGTTTTATTAAAAAAATTCAAAAAAATACTTGGAAAGATTTTTGTTTTTTTGAGGTTTATTTAGCAAGGCCATACCCTGCTTAGTTCGTAAGATACCGCTGCCTTGTGGAGGAGCCACGTGGCTTCCTTCCGCCCTCCGCTGACCTCGTTATCCCATCAAGGCTTCCCTGACAAGCTAAATCCGGCGACAATTTTCAAAAAATCGATGCTTCAATTTCAATTGACAGGCTTTTTTCGGCCAGTCAACTCATTAAATTTTGGCGTCAGATAAAGAAATCCGGCGATCAAATAAATTCATAAAATAGAATATTTTGAAGTATCTTTGAATATCCCCGTGGACCTAGGTTGATCGGTGACACTCTTTCGAACGTCAATTTTATGCCAGTAAATAGGAGAATTTTTGGCCCAGGGGTATATTCCTTCGTGACGGGCAAATAGCTATCAAATTTAAGCTAGAATTCTGTTGACGTCATCAATATGTCATTTGTTTCAAAAAAATTTTGCCCCCCTCTCCAGTGAGCTTTTTGCAATGTTCCACGGAGTTTCGGGGACGGGGACGGGGGGATGGCGGGGGACGTGTTTCCGGGATGGGAGACGGGGGGGCGGCAGGGGGGTGGCGCTACAATACATATAGTACTTGAAAATTAAAACTTAAAAGATTAATAATTTAACTGTCTAAACTCTAAACACAATAACACATTGCAATAATATATCATTTCATTGACATTGGAAAATGCAAACAAGAACTATATGTTTCATAATTTGAGTTTCATAATCATGATTCATGAATCATAATTTGATAATTACAATCAAGTATCACTGTATTATCAATGTTCAAACTTCAAACTTCCAAAACAGAGTACAAGTAACAAAATACTGAAAATAGTAAATACTAATAGACTAATTAGTAATAGTAAATGGCTCCAGGCTAGTGGCCTGATGCCGCTAATGATCTAATCATCTCCAAGCTCGATGCCAATCTCCTCATCACTAGAACTGCTAGACTCCGCATGCTGAAGCTCATCTAAACCAATACCAACCAGCCCTGTCTCTGTAGGATCATCATCTATCTGTGATGGCTCTTCTGGCTCTACATCCCATCTGGCTGCTGGACTCTCCTTGTATGTAGTTGTGTTGCGGTCAACTAGACGTAAGGCACTATGTACAGCCACAAGCTTCTCTGCCCTCCTAGAAGTAAGTCTGTTCCTCTTAACAGAGTGGATGAAGCTATAAGTGGACCAGTTCCTCTCAGCAGCAAAAGAACTAGAAACCTGGGACAACAAACGAATGGCTAGAGTAGTAATCAAAGATCTAGGCCCATGCATAGTCCACCACAACTTGGGGTCCTCCTCTGACATAGTCTCCAAATCTACCTTGGCCGCCTCTGAATATCCCCAAAGAGTGGCAAATTTTGTCCACTCGGTACGAAGCAAGCTGGCCTCTATAGGATACTACATTCTGTCAATGGCCTTCATGAACCCTTCCTTCACCTCAGCATCCTCTATAGGTGTTATTCTGCCGGGACGTGGCACATACCATTTCGGGTTCAATGCATAGGCAGCCATGTGTAAGGGAGTGTTAAGCTTCTCCCATCTATGCTGAATGATTGGATAAATGTGCTCGGTGTAGAATTGCATTGTGGGGTCCTTCTCTCACACTTTAGCCTTCATTTGATCAAGCATGGAATCAATGCACTTGTATACCTCTCCAAGGGAAGGTGCATTAGAGTCCCCAAATCTAATAACTTTGAAGACTGGATCAATGATGGAGACAATATATGTGGCATCAGCCCAAAAGACATCATTCTTCACCACCTCCTTAACCCTCAACCCCTGCTGTGTCTTCGACTCAGGCCATCGGTTCCACTCTGCTGTCATTACCATTACTTGCAATGGCTCTTGCAACTCAAGCATCCTCTCCAAGAGAATAAAGTATGATGCATACCGAGTCTCTATAGGTTTCAGGAATTCCTTCTTGGAGAAGGTTCTGAAAAGTGCATGTGAAGTATGGTGGTTGCAGATAAACATCTGCACATCTCTAGCATCACTCACAATTGATTTGATCCAGCTGATTTTACCCATGTCCTTAAGTGCATTATTCATAGCATGCACACAGCAAGGAGTCCACCAAATGTGTCTATAGGCTGCCTCAACCAACTTCCCTGCAGCTCTACACACATGGGCCGCATCTGTCACTACCTGCACCACATTCTGTGGCCCAACCTCCTCTATGGCATCCTTGAGAATCTGGAATTGATAATGAGCATCCTTGCTATGCCCTGAACAATCAATAGCCCTAAGGAAATAAGGGCCCGCTGTAGATGTGACCATGATGTTGATGAGTGGACGATGCCTAATGTCCGACCACCCATCCATGACTATGCTGCATCCACTTGAGACCCAGGTTCTCTTCATCTTCTCCATCAAAATATTAATCTTGGAATAGTTCTGATCCAAGATTGTTGTCCTCAATTTAGTTTCCCCTGGTGGCACATATGATGGTCCCGCCCTTATTACCTTTGACATAGCTTCCTTGTAATAAGGAGAGCGAGCCACATGGAATGGAATGCCATTGGCAAAGAAGAATTTGCCAATAGCATCATCTGCCTCATCCTTTGCTTGTGCATTGAATAAATCTGCCAATGGTTGTGAACTTGAAGATGCCACTTTACGTTTCCCCTTAGGCTCTCCTACACATGAACTGAATGGATTTGGTGGCCTTTGACTCTGCAAAGTAGAAGTAGAAACTGCTGCAATCTGATCAGCCTTACTCCTATGTGCCAATGTAGCTGTCATAGGTGTTGCTTCTTCATCCGAACCCCATAATTTTAAAATTTCAACTTTATACTTTACATTGTTTCCACCTTCTTACAAACATCTACACCTTTGCCTCGAATAAGAAGAAAGTGAGAATTAGTTCTAGTAATGCTCCCAAACCATTCAAGATGACAAAGGTGGCACACCCACTTTCTAGTGCCCCCACGTGACCTAGGCTGTTTCGGCATCTTAGTTGCAAATTGTTTTAATGGTGATTTTGGATCAAAGGGGCCCTTGGCATATCTTTGGAGGATTCTTGAAGGGCATTTATCTTTGACTTTTCTACTCTCAATAGAACCTGCTTCAGCTTGAGTCTGAGTATTTGAGTCATGTTCACCCTCGTCTAGTTCTATTTGAAAATCTGAATCATCAGATTCATTTTCACTTCCACTTCCACTTCCAATTTCTGCTTCAACCTCCTCACCCTCAACCTCATCGCCACTTCTATTGATTGAACTCATTATGATAATGTCAAATGAGGCTGCAAAAAAGATTTAAAAACAAAATCAGACCTCTATAATTTATTGCAAAAGATGAAATCATGAAAATAAAAAAACAATATGATGTTTCCATTTCAAAGTTTTGAACTTTTAAATTTTAAATTGACAGTGTGCCTCAAAGAGATGTCATCTAATGGAATGCAATGATTGGAGGATATGCACAAAATGGATTTGCTAAAGAGGCTTTAGAAACTTTCAGCCTTCAGGAAAAAATTAAAATGAAACATTGAAAATGCAACTGCAGGTGTAAAGCTGAACTTTGCTTGTGAGTGTGAAGTTGTGAACTTTTTGATAGTATCTGAGTATAGACTATAGAGGAATTTTGTCAGATGTTGTAGTTGCAATTGCCCTGTAGACATGTATGCAAAATGCCAAAATGTGGAAGCATAGACGAGACATGTGAACTTTTTGAGTTTTTGATAGTGTGCCTCAACTTCAAGGCTCAAAGAGATGTCATCTCAATTCAAATGGAATGCAATGATTGCAGGATATGCAGTTGCTGTTGCGAACTTTTTGAGTTTTTGACAGTGTGCCTCAACTTCAAGGCTCAAAGAGATGTCATCTCAATTCAAATGGAATGCAATGATTGCAGGATATGCAGTTGCTGTTGCAGTGCAACAGCAACTGCATATCCTGCAATCATTGCATTCCATTTGAATTGAGATGACATCTCTTTCAAAAAGTTCACATGTCTCGTCTATGCTTCCACATTTTGGCATTTTGCATACATGTCTACAGGGCAGTTGCAACTACAACATCTGACAAAATTCCTCTATAGTCTCAATTCAAATGGAATGCAATGATTGCAGGATATGCAGTTGCTGTTGCAGTGCAACAGCAACTGCATATCCTGCAATCATTGCATTCCATTTAAAAATTAAAATTAATAATAATAATTTTATTTTATTCAATTTTCGGATTTCCTGTGTATGCAAAATGTGGAAGCACTAGCAATGCAGTGCTGGGCACAATGTGGAAGCATTGGCGTCGTTTTTGACTGGAGGCGTCATAGAGATGTCCGCTCATGGAATGCAATGGTTGCGGGGTTTGTATAAGCCGTGCGCGGCTTCTGCAAACCCGCGACCATTGCATTCCATGAGCGGACATCTCTGTGACGCCTCACAAAAACCGCGCGGCCTCGTTGCAATGCTTCCACATTTTGCATACACGAAGTCGCGAGCCAAAACGAAGGGTGGAGAAAAAACTAGCAAAATAAAACTTAGAAAAATGAAATACTTCAAATCCTGAGTTGAATGCACCATTCGAAAAACCCTGCCACTGTAAAATTTGATCTCCAAACTCCAAACGCAAATCTCCTGTTCTTGAAGCTCAGTCGCACGATGAAGACTCAAAGACAAAAAATTCATCAAATAAAAGTATAAAACTTAGGTTATAAAATATAAACTCTTATGTTTTTAACTTTTTAAAATTTTTAACACAATAAATTTGTTTTTGAAGAGACGTTTCTGAGTTTCCTGGGCGTTTCCATGGCGTCTCCCTACCAGAAACTGCAGGGAAACATCTCCCTTCATGAGGAGACGGCGGGGGGACGGCGGGAGTACATGGGGATGGCGGAGGGACGTTTCCCAGGCGTCTCCCCGTCTCAGAAACATCCCCGTCTCGGGTGCGCGTGGTTTTTCGGGGGGGACGCGTCCCCGTGGAACACTGGCTTTTTGATTTTGCAGTTCAACTTCAAGCGGCCATAACTTGCTCATTTTAACTTCTTTTTTTGAGCAATTTCTTTTTGATTTGGGCTAATTTTTCGCGCTCTTCGTGGTGGCGCAAACAATTTTTGATTTTTGTGTCTAGTTTTTCCAGAAATCATAGATTCTCACAGGTGTTGCTGCTTCGTCCTCATTTTGGAAACTTTGGGAGCTCATATCTTGCTCCTACAGTAACATTTTTGGGTGTAGTTTTTTTTGAAAGTAAATAATTTTTTGTGTACTTTGCAGTGGTATGATCAAATTGATCTCATTTTGTACCAAAAATTGTACTTGATTTTGTGGCCTATTTTTGGCATTTGCATATACCAAGATCAAGACCACTTCGCTGTTTTTGGCAAGTGGCATTTGTAATCGCACTAAGTATAAAGTGCCACAAATCAAATATTGCTTGGGGGGTTTCATGATTGAGTAATTGGGGGGGGGTGGTAATCTTGTGGTTGTTTCATTGTGTTGATCATTTGAGGAGGTATCATGGGTTTTTCTATTCATCCTTTTGTGGTAATGTTGATTAAGGATAATTATGAGTCTTGGAAGAAAGGTATCCTGACACATTTCAGGTGGCTTAAGCTTTTGCCATACCTTTATGGGCTCATACCTGAATTAGACACACCTTGGAAGCAATCAGTTTGGGGTAATAATAATGATCACATTGTAGGATTAATTGGTACATATATTGGTGTTGATATTCCTGTGGAGATCTCAGATATCGAGTGCCCACACACACTTTGGGCCAAGATTTGGGAGATTCTTGGAGACCATCATATCTCTCCATTCCCAGATGATCATGCTGCAAATTGTTTACTTCCCCTTAATGATGCTGATAATATACCCTATGATGATGATACTTTAGAGGAGCTTGAGTATAATAAATGTCTTGAATGTCCAGTTGACAAAGAGACTTCTCTTCTTGCTTCTCCTCCTATTGAGATCACATCCCCATCTATTGTTGCAGTTGATGTTGCTTGTGTTGTTACATATATGGCTTCTTGTGATTCATTGCAGCAGGATATATATTGTCTTCTAGATGGCTTCTTGACAAGTATTTTAGACTTGTTTGTGGAGTCTCATATTGCAGATTTGGGGGACATCATTGATGACATTCATCTTCTCTTTGATGGAGAAGATCATTCTTCAATTGTTGCGAGGGAACACCTTGACCCTCTTGTTCAATCTCTACATGATCATTCTTTGCAGTTTGACGTGACTGAATATCCTTTTGGACAACATTTGGAGGAGGCTTCTTTGTCTTCAGAGGGGATATCAATGTCTTTGGATCATGTTCTACATTCATCTCTACTAGATTCTGGATTGCCCTCTTCAGTAGTGTGGCCTAGAATGCCTGTTTGAAGCATGACAGGTTTCGGCATCGACATGGAGACACTTGAGCATGCTTCAGAGACATCATCACATATCATCCATCTTCCTGACATCCTGCATACATTCATGGTTTTGTTTCTTCCTAAGGGGAGGAACGTTGTTTGGTGAGGTTGGATCATCTTCAACATTCAATGTCGAGCTTCTACCATCATTGCAGGAGGCTCAACATTGAGGGGGGGCTGCCTTGTTGCTCTTCTTCTTCTCTCTTATGGGGTTTTTTTTTTCCTCACATGGGGTTTTAGCTTTCTCATTCTTCATTGAGAGCATTTCATTATTGTATTTCATCTCTCTTTTGGGTAGGAGTTTTGTCCCACTGGGTTTTCTCCTTTTTTGCGTTTGTGAAAGATTTCTTTGTCATTTCATTTACATATGTACATGGGTACCTAACATGGCCTAGTAGCTGGGACGCATCTTTGTGTCATTTGCATAATAATCTGTTACTCCCTAAGTTGCACTTAAGGGGGGGTGTTGGTGTCAATAAAGTCTTGTACCTAGTTAATTTATTACTAGGGGACTTATTTACATGTTAAGTTTATTTAGGTCCTAGGAAGGGATCTTTCTAGAAGGTGTTAGTTGTCATTGGTTGTTATCTTATCTTTTGACTTGTAACACATGTGAACCTAGGTAGTTGTGATAAGTTGTCTCATGTCATATGATTAAGACACTTGTCATAATCTTATGACATCTTGTATCTCACCTTGGCTATATAATCAAGGGGTTTCTACTACATTTTTCATATCAATTGAATCATATTTGCATATGCATATTCTCTCTTGTGCTTTCCATTTGGCCTCAAGATCTTGGTAGCCATAGCCAATTCTGACAATAGCAAGTTCGGAAAAGTCACTTGATGCACATGCATCTTACACCATTCTGAACCTCTTTGAAAGCCTAGAAAGACCCATAAACCATTCTGCAATACTCTTGCATGCAAACCCTTGAAAGCTTAGAAGAAACCTCCTAGAAGACAAGAAGCCCTAATTTCCATTTCCGACTAGCCTACGAGCCTTTGGGATAGGTTAACGGTCAACTGATGAGACTACTGCTAAGAAGAGGACATTACAGTCCGCCCTCCCCAAGACTGCTTGCCCTCAAGCAATCACAAGTCTAGATGCTGCAAAACCTGCTCACCCTCCCAAGTAGCATCCTCAATAGGCAAATTCTTCCACTTCACCAAATACTCTTTGATTGCCCTCCTCAAAGAGTGTTCTTTGAAATCAATGATCGCTTTAGGAACTAAAACCAACTGTCCTTCCTCATCCAATGGAGGCAAATCTGAAGAAGCAACAACATTGTGTCTAAGCGCCTTCTTGAGACGTGACACATGGAAGACATTATGCACCTTGCTACTTGTTGGTAGCTCTAACTCGTAAGCCACTTCTCCAACTCTCCCAATGACCCTGAAAGGTCCATAGAAATGTGGCTTGAGTTTCTCTGCTCCACTCTTCTTAAGAGTAGATTGTTTGTAAGGTTGTTTGTAATGCCCATAGTGACATCGAAATGCTGTTTTGTGTATATCCTGCTCTCTGACTTTGATCTGATGGTATCCCGAGCGAAGATCTATCTTGGAAAAGTATACTGCACCATGTAGCTCATCCAATAGCTCATCAATCCTGGGTATCAGGTACTTGTTCTTAATAGTTTACTTGTTGAGAGATCTATAGTCGATGCACATCTGCATGGTTCCATCCTTCTTCACCAGGACTATAGAAGAAGCAAATGGACTAGAGCTTGGTCGTATATGCCCCATCTCAAACGATTCCTTGATTGCTTTCTCAATCTCATCCTTAAATTTCTTAGGATGACGATAGGGGGTGGAGATGATTGGCTTGGCCCCCTCCTCCAACTCAATGGTGTGCACAAATCCTCGATCAGGTGGCCTCCCTGGAGGTATCTCTAAAACACCTTGTCATGCTTACCCAATAGCTCCTGAGTATCAATGTGATATGGCTGTCCCGAATCTGGAGTCTCCTTAGTTGTGATCAAACACTCTATTGCCCATGCTATGTCACCATGCTGAAAGATGCTCTCCATACGTTTGATTGACACTACCTTAGGTGCCCCAGTAGCCATGCCTCTGAGCACCACTCTCTTGCCATCTGCTGCCCTAAACTTGAGCTCCATGGTCTGAAAGTTCTGTGAATATTTTCCCAACAAGTGTAACCACTGAATACCAAGGATTGCATTCGTGTCACCTAGGTCCACCACATAGAAATCATCCATGACTGTGTAATTGCCCAATGTGATAGGCAACTATAGAACCCTCCATGCGCATGACATATTATATCCATCTGCCACCATCACATTAAAACCCTCAAAGTCCTCTGCTAGTAGCCCTTGCTTCGCCACTAGGGCTGCATCAATGAAGTTGTGGGTGGCCCCACTATCAATCAACACTGTGATGCTAGATAAAGTAGCAATGGTGCTACTCTTGCCCTTCTCTCGGGGCTGCTCTTCATCTAAGCTGCTGTCATTATTGTCCTGTGACTGTTCATCATCACTACTCTTACTCTCTGATATGACTTCAATGAAATGAACCTTGCCTTTACCTAGGCAATGGTGTCCAGGCTCCCAATGCACCTTGCAATGGTAACATATCTGTTTTCTCTTGCATTCTCTGTGGTCCTCTTCTTCTTGATCACTCCTCTTGTTTCCCTTCTTTTGGATAGGCTTCTTGCCCTTATTCTTTTGAGGAATGAAGGGTTTAGAAGGGGGTTTACTGCTGGGTGTGGAGTGCTCCATGTCTCTGGCTCGAGTGATCCCATCCTGAAGAGTGTCAGACTTGAAAGCCTTAATCCAACCACGAAGTGGCTCGGATAGACCCTCAATGAAAAGCATGACCAATTTTTGCTCCGATATATTAGTCACCATGATTGTCATGAAGATTGCTCAACAAATATTGAGAGGGGGGGGGAGGGGGTGAATCAGTATTTGAAACTTTTTAAAAACTTAAAACCAAATAAACCATAAAATAAAAAATCAGACCATTATTAGCAATGTAAAACCACATGAACAAGTTGAACACTGGGATTACGTGGAAAACCCTTTTGGGTAAAAAACCATGGCAAAATTTTGCTTTTATTTAACTCCAAAGAGGGCACCAACCTTGTTACATATAGTGAGCACCAACCCATCGAGAGCACCAACTCTCTTTCGAAGCACCTACTCCAAACTGTTGAAGCACCAACTCCAGTGTGAGCTCCAACTCACAAAGCAACTGAAGCACCAACTCCAGTGACTGAAGCACCAACTCCAGATTTCGCAAAACAGATAATGCTGCTACACAGATTTCAACAATTCCTACACATGTATTGTGAGGCTCACAATAACAAACATACTGAAACTGAAAACCTCTTGCACCAGCACTAAAACACTTCACATACTTTTGATCTTCCACAGTCTTAAACAATCTCCTCACATGCTAGATACTCCAACACAAATCTCTTCAGATTTAGAACTCACACAGGCTCAGAAAGAAACCGTCCTCCTTAAGAGTAATCATACCATGCTGTATTCAGAAGCAGCTCCATAGTAATCAACATTTCTCATCCCTTTCACACTATACCGTCTCCCCTAACATAACAGTCTATAACCAAATATTGCAGCTCTTAGAATTTTTTTTTTTTTACTTACAGCTACCACACAAAATATATCTCAAAAAATGTATACTGCTTTTTCTCATCTTTTATAATATTTGAGCACCATGTCCACAAAAATTTCAAGCTGCCTAAAGAGAGTAAAATTTTTTGAGCATAGAAAGCACGTCTTTTTGAAAATAAGCCATCACCGATATTTTTTTTTAAGCTGTTTCATCTGAAAAACCTTGTATAAGCTCCACACAGTGCCAATAATAACTTCCGTTACATTTTCACGTCTTGCACAAAGCAGCCGACACCTCCAGAAATAGTAAATAGCTGCAAAATTTACAAATTGCCAAAGTAACATAGAAAGAACATGTCCTTTTTTACACAGCCCAACCTGCTAATAAGAATAATAAATACTAAAGATAGAATCAACACAGAATAAGAGGGCTGTTGATATAAATTTTAGAAACGGTTGCTCAAATAAATAAATCATGCCAAAGAAGTCATACGAGTCTCCCAAAGATGGCAAATAGATGACCACGTCCTTTGTGTGAAAGACAAATCTGTTAATCTGAGCCCGACTCAACACACGATGCCAAAGAAAACAAATAAAAAACTCTTCGTAATTAGTCAGAAAGGATTTAAGATAGCCGCCACACAAAGATTCTTAGTCAGCTGTTACATATGAATGAAAGAGCCGCCCAAAGATTTCTGTTCAATATAATATTAGCCATCTTCTATTTCCGTTACCCAGGCTATCACAAATTAAAAAATGATTCTCTTCAAGAAGCTGTAGCTGAAGGAGGAAATAGTAAAGTCGATTTAAATACACAGCTCATCCAACAAAGACTTGTGCCAAAGAAAGGTGAAGACAATTGTTAAAAATAGGACCATGACTTTTCATAAATTCCTCCCTCAACATAGAAGACATCCTCAAAAATAAAGAGCTTAAATAATTTTCTGAAGTTGCTCCCGATAAAATATACGCCAAAAATTTCATCCTTAAAATAATCCGCCTCATAGGTTTGAAATATAAACATGCCACGAAAAGGTAAAGAAATCATGCCTTAAAGGAACCGACCACATACTGACCAAATGTGCTGATTTGGCACATTTGTTTGGACTATTCAAGCAGCTGATAAAGTAAGGATGATTTTGCACATTTGACAAGTAGGCAAGCAAAAAGCTTAAGCACACACCCAACCAACTGAAGTAGGCACCCAACCAGCTCAAGCAAGCAGACAAACAGGTCAAGCAGCTCAAGTTGAAATCTGATGAATAATCAGTGGCAATAAAACTCAATATTACTTTGAGTAATCCTCCATAAAACTGAACTAGTTTGACATCAATGACCAAAAACTTCAACATGCCAATCATTGGAATTCTGAAATATATGCAGCCACTGATCCACTCTGCTTAAGTTGTGCTAGCTCTCGAAAATGAAGCTCAGGATCCTTCTGATCAAATCTATCCATCAACTTCTGCGTGAACTCCAAATAGGAAGTGATGTTGGCATGTCCCAATGTGACAAGCCCATGATACCACCACTTGTGTGCTTCACCCTCCAAATGTAGTGTAGCATACTTGATGGCCTCTGTCTCCAATATGGGGTTAAGCTAGAAGTAAGTATCCAATTTTTGTACCCACGCTCTGGTTGTACATTTACTAGACCCATCAAAGGAAGGGATAGAGAGTTTCCTAACCTTGCGTTGTAGATCCTAGTTTTGCTGCCCTCTATTGTTGTTCCTGGGTCTGTTTTTGTACTTGATAGTACAAAAATTCTGTAATGACATGGCAGCATGAAATTCATCACCCAATGACTAATATTCTCTCAGATAGTTTGTGAAACCTTCTCCTTGTGCTTGCTGCTCCTGATTTCCAGCAGCTTGTTCTCCCAAGAATTAAGACATGAGAGGCCTTAGAGTCACCTTGCTAGCTGTCCTAGCATTACTCTGAGTTGTGTTACTTGCTTTTGCATTATTATCTTGACCCCTATTATGTCTATTCTTTCCATTAGTCCCATTATTGCCGTTGTTCCCATTGTTGTTTCTATCACCCATAAATTGGTTGAGAGTTTGTAACAACTGCTGCTGACCTCTAACCAATTCATTAAGCATTTGATAAGTGCTGCCCTTGGGTATGTCATGTCTATCACCCATGATCTCTTCCTCGGATGAAGAATCTATATCAAATGGACCCAAACCTCTTATGTGTCTTCTATATGCGTTCATAACATCCCACTAACCTCACAGGTTGGCAGGAAGCTAGCTCTGATACCACTGTAAAGATCCTTACTAAAAACTGACCTTTAATTTCTGATTTTTGCCCCTTGAGAATTTCGTCAAACACTTTTCTTGCAAACTGTTCTAGGCTGGTAAAAGTTTTTCTGTTTTGTTTTTCCTTTTGAAGTGATGATGAAATGCATAAAAGACTTAACCAAACAATGCCCAATGTCTTCAAATGCAATTGGAATGTAATGCAAATATTTGTGTGATTTTTCAATGCAATAAGATGAAGTGCAAATACACTAGTGAGCAGTTACAGCTGAGACATTTTGACAAACATATCATATGTATTCCCAACTCCAAAATAGTATTGCATTATGAACTGAGAACTGATTACAATGACTTTCAATGAACACGTCCTCTATATTGATGATATACAATGCCAACTGAAGATAGAATGACCCAGCAATGCAAGATTTGATGCAATTACAAATGCTGTATTTGACAGCGCTATTATGTGATAATAAAATGCAGCTATACTACTAGTTTATTCAATGAAATGGAACTTGGATAATGCCTTGAAGAAACAATGATAGCAGTGCCAAGAATGCAATCGAACTTGCCAAGAATTGAATGATATTGACTCCAAAATGCAGTGCCCAGACTGCTTGATGAGGTGCGATCTCCTCTTCACAAATTCGAACTTGAATGACTCCTAATCGAACTGTATTTATCTTCTGGTATGCAGTGCCTGAAATGCTTACAAAATCGTGCCTTAGCAAGTGAAATTGAACTCCTATTTGCAGCGCCAATATGCTCCTCAAAACCACGATTTTTCTCTATGTAAATGTTAAAATCGATTTCTCCTCGTGACTGGAAAAGTCTGCAAAGCTGAATTCTCCAATGGCTGTAATTGAATCTACAAAATGCTGCGAATATTTTCTCCAAAAATTCTGTAGTAATCTTTACTGAAAATCGATCCTCCAAGACTGAAAATGATCACCAAGAATCTGCCATTGCCTTTTACAAAATCGACTTATCCAATCCTCTCAAAATTTGGTCATAGACCATTAAATTTTGCAATGAACTCCAAGTAGGAAATCTGAAGTAATCTCCTCCACTATTTTCTAGTTAGGGTTGATATTTCACAACCAAACCTGGTATCCTAGAGTCTTCAAACCCTCGGACAATGCAAGCATTCAAGCTCTCACTACACAGGCATGAAAATAGAATAACTCAAGATATGATCAAATGGCTTCCATGCGTCAATCTTCCTCTTCCATCATTGCAGCGAGTGTACTGGCTCACAATTGTGTTGAACGAATTGGGGTGCTTGTCAATGAAATCACTATCATCCATCTTCAAAGTGTGCAACTTTTGTAGAAAAACTTCTTCACTAGGATTGTAGCTAGGTGCAATTTCTCCAACTTCTTTCAAAGGATTTTGCTGTGGATTCTTCACAAGCATTCAGCAACACTAAATCAGCCAAGGAAAGCTTGAAGGTTTCTCACCTTTCTATCCAACACTAGCCAATCTTTTGGTGACATTGTACTAGGTTTGTTTTTGGGTATTGTAACACATAGATCATGATTTATGAGTAAATCCTCCATCTTGAGCTTCGACAACTCAAAATTAGTGTCGTTGAAACTTTTCATCACCAATCTCGAAATGCTTGCCATCATTCCTAAAAAAAGGATCTTCTTTGTTCATGCTTTCACTAAAACCTAGATTAGTGGAAAACACCTTGTTCCTACTGCCTAGGACCTAAGGTGATTAGGCTCTGATAGCAAATAAAGGAAAGTTAAGATGTGGAAATGATACCTATGCTAATTCATGAGGAGAGATGTATAGAAAAATATGATCTAAAACAATTTCAAGAAAGAAATAAGACAACAATGCATTTATCATAACACAGATTTATTTTGGAAAATTTCTTTCGAGAAAAAATCCAACCTCCAAACCCCAAACCAATGTATTAATCAACAACAACATCAATTACAATACAATCCAAGGAAGATGCCTTCATAGGAGAAATCACCAACAACAAATTTTGAGCAATTCCTACAGTATAATTGTACCTGCAAGCTCACTATGCAAACTCCATCCCAAGCACACAATAAATAGAGAATTCAATACATGAAACTACCATATGGGAAAACCAAAACCATGAGCAAATACCACTTAAAAGTGGTGTGAAAATCTCATGATCAAATTCCAATGCTTAAATCCTAAAAAGAGTCTTCATGCTAAAAATAGCATATTCCTTACATCTATCATAAGGTGCTATCACCTATTTTTATGCCACTATTTAAGCTGGGCACTTCATCTTGGCTCAAGTAACTCTATTCAAAGATGTTCTATGATGCATCATAACATGCATCATAAGTTGATCAACAAGTCAACAATGTAACTGCCCTCTTACATGCTCTTACATGCATCATAAATTCTCTTACACCACTTGCATTGTCATAGATGCTCTTACACATCTTACATGACACGATATTCTTTCACACAACTGCACACGTTATGACAAACTATACTCATGGCAATTAAACCAAGTCATAGTGGGACACCCTTTTCCATAAGGGTTCATAGTAATTAACAAATAATAAATAAGCTGCCATCACCTTTCGTATGTCACTATTTAAGTTGGGCACTTCATTTTGGCTTAGTTATCTCTTTTCAAAGATGCTCTATGGTACATCATAAATGCATCATAAGTTGATCAACTAGTCAACAGTGTAACTCCCCTCTTACATGCTCTTACATGCACCATAAATTCTCTTACACCTCTTGCATTGTCATAGATGCTCTTACACATCTTACATGACAAGATATTCTTTCACACAAGTATACACATTATGACAAAGTATACCCCTGGGAATAATGGCCAAGTCATAGTGGGACATCTTTTTCCATAAGGGATCACAATTAATTAACAAATAATAATTAAAATGAACATTAGGATGTAAGGTTTATGGTACCTTTCCCAACATGATGCAATGTTGGAAGACTCACAACCATTGAATCTTCTACCCAAAAATTCAATGTCTAAAGAATCTCTATAAGGATATTTAATTTAAACTGATCTAAAGCAAAACTAGGGTCAACAAATCTTCTACTAATCTCACTCCCTTTAAAGATTCACAAACTTGGCTTTGATGCCATTTGACATTTTTGCTAGGTTGGAGGATCCAATTAATTATTGTCAAACAATGCAGCAATAAGTAAACATGCAAACATCCAATACCAATCTAGCTTCCAGAACACAATACATTGTGAAATGCCAAATACTCAAATATAAGATGGGTCAATTGGTTGATGGTACTTGCTATTTTCTAATGAAGTTACAATGAAGCTTCAATGAGTTTCCATCGTGCTAGGCATTGAATGTTTGATTACAAAATGATCATAAGGTTTTACAGGAAACAAACTCAAACTATGCCATATATTTCATCCTTGCTTGGCCTTCTACAAATAGACTTTCCTCTTAATTCCTTCAAATCAGATTTTATTCGCCTTATTGTTATTAGATCTACCCACAAATCATATGAAACTCTTCCTTTTAAAGTTGGATATACTCTTGGAAACGTGTTACACCAACCTTGGGGAATACAATAAAGATCAACAACCCCCAATATTAAATGTTTGGATCATTATTCAGCTCTAGTATTGGGTGCATCACCCTATGTGGTGTGAACATATAACAACAATGTGCTGATCCACTTTGAATGATGCTTCTTGAGCTAGGAGTGTCCACATGTGATGTGATTTTGTACATGACCCTTCGTAAGACTCATGTTCAAATTAGGGAATCTTAGAAATTGTCCAAGATTAAAATGTTCTTTCGTAAACTAATGACAAGGTTTTGTTTGTTCATTGCACAATCTAGTTTAGGTCCTCTAATTGGAAACAAAGATATGTTGAGGTTGATCTTTGTGAAACTCGATAGGAACGTGAAAAATGCTCATGTAATGTTATGTTCCCAACCACAACTCCAAATTTTCAAAATGTGTTGTAACATAGGTCTCTGAACATTGACTGCTTGGGGTGAAAGAAATAACAAACGTAGAGGAATGTGGTATTGGAAAGCTGCAGCACTTTATTGGAAAATAATTGGAAAACACCTAGAATACCCAGAAAATAAACAAACATTAAAACAAAATATTTTTTGTGACATGGGTTTTCTCCTCTATCACACCCTCCTATAACAATAAAAATAATATCATCTCCTTTGATCAAAATAGGTAGTGATGACTTGCATTTGACTTTATCATGTAAATTTTATAACATTGTGTATTTTTGACTTTTTTGTCTTAGTAAGTGATTGTCAAAGGAAAAAAACCACGTTTTCTTGTCAATCCATATAATTCATCACAACATGGGTAAAGGGTATTTTTTAGTTTGGTATTACAATTCAATCTTGGTGAATTATTTTGAAGTATAAATAAAATGAAGGATGATTTACATTTGCTTTGAAAAATGTGCCAAGTCCAAATCAAAGGTAAAATAATGTTTTGATGAGAATGATTATTTCTTTTATCTGGTTTAATAGCTTATGAATGCCTTGGAATGCAATTCGAATAAGCATTTCACAAACCATATAATGTATTGAAAGAGAACTGATCTATTCTTTGAAATATCAATTGGAGCCAAGACCAAACACATAAGGAAAATAACACTTATATGATAATGGTAAGTTTCTAAAGGTGTTACTTTGTTTTGTTTGCTAATGCTCATCTGGACATATGACTCCCATTATTGATCTTTGTTTCCCTGACCCGGTTTAATGTGTTGAATTACTCCAGCCAAGTCCATCCCTTGTTCAAGATAAGCCACATTTTCACCTATTAGTTGTGTGTGTTTGTCAATCATTGCTATGAAGACAATCATCTTCGCAAATGATAATGATAGATTGCTATGATTAATTAGAGGTTTAGTTTCTATTTAATTTTAGGATGTCGACACAACTCTCATATTCGACTGTTGAGTTAAACATATTTGTAAATTTTATGCTGTGCTTGTATATAGCTCGATTTTGAGTATTAAAATGTTTTTTGTTGTTTTACTCCATGCACAGTTTGAACTAAAATTTAAATATCTTTACAGTCAATGTTCAAACTTATGGTTAGAGCTGATGATGACCCCTTCTTTGTATTCTAGGTCGAATATGGGTTTCAGGATACAAGCATTGAAGAACCTTGACGCTTTCCCTCGTGCTGAGGAGCACCTGACTCAAAAGACACCATCTGGAGCAATAGGTAAATTCTTTATATATGCCTCATAACTACTATAAATTTTGTGACATCTGTTGGAAAAATGAGGGATTTTTATTTTATTTCTCAACATTCCTACAATTCTGTTGTTCTAGGCTTGACCTGAACCAGGGATTTAGATTCAGCATCCTAGTGTTTTGAATGATTTGAGTGATTGTTTTTCTTAATAGCTTAGTTTGCAGTAGTGCCTTCAAAAGCATTGAAGAGAGAGAGTCTCTAATAATGTGCACAGATGATTATAGAGAATCAGTGGGGGACTATGGAGTACACCTGTGTAAAAAATAATTAAAAAGAATGCGAAATGCATTGCTTGACTTGTCTGGCTAGCAAAATGATCTGTAATTATCTGCAGCACTAGCATTCAAATTTCAGGACAATTAGATTAGGTGTACAAGGTATGCAAATGGATAATGGAAATCAATGCAACTGCTAAGCACATTTCATATTCGAAATTATGTTTAGGGTGATCGATTACAATGTTTACTCCACATAATACATAAATACAATATACAGCATCCAAAGTGAGCAAAGAATGGCATTTCTATATCCAACAATATGAAATAATGTCTAATAGACAAAAGAAATGGGTGGTGTAGTTGACAAAGAACGGCCAATGATTCCCTGCGTCCCCCCATCAGGAAACTCCATGGAACTATGAATAATATTAAATGATTATTAGAAGATTTAAGGCTTACTCTTGTAATAAAGTCAGCTTAGTGACTCAAGTGATTTTATTATTTTTAGTTTTCTATTTTTAGCATTTAGGGCAAGTCATGTCATATTTATCCGTTTGCATGTTTATTTGGTTTCATCCTCCAAACTCTATATAAGGAGATGAACCTCATTGTAATCTATATTCTGATATCTAATAGAATATTAAAGTATTGTGACCTATTCGTTTTTACAACATTTTGCAATCTTCATTCAGCCATTACATCTAACACCCTTCAGCTCAATTCAGAAAGTGAAGAGCCACATGGAAGAGCAACCGTTTCAACTTCCATAACAATTATTTGGCCTTCACAGTTTAGAATTATGTACAAATCTGTACCATCAGATTTCATAGAATAAGCATAGTCATAGCATATGTAGCTACTGAAGGATATAAAACCATGCATACATCTCCCTCAAGAGTATGGCATATATAGAATGCACAGAGTAATAAATTTTTTTGTTCCAGGTCTAATATCTATCCTTTGTGTCTTTCTCTGATTAATGCTTATCTTAAATTTAGTAGTAATATTGCTCCCATGCATATAAGACATCTAGATTCTTACAGTTTAGAGTGTTGTGTCTACGTATCTCTTGTGATCTGGATCAGAAATTTAGGGCAGAAATAGGCAGCGTAGTTGACAAAGAACGGCCAATGGTTCATATCAAGCCTAGGAGCACTAATAAGCCTCCCAACCCACGAGGCCTGACCCCCTATGGGTGGCATGCTTGATAAGAGCATGAAGACTACCTCCCTTCCACCAAGCTTGGGGGCACACATATGCCTCCCGGCCTATGAGGCATAACCCCCTATGGGTGGCGTAGTTGATGGCAGGTCTTTCGGGCCTTCACCTCTCGTGAACTCGAAAGGTTGATTGGCCACCCTGTTTTGTAATCCACTTCTCTAAATTCCAAATAGACTATTACACGGATCCCTTTTCACATATAATAAAGAGAAGCACATAGATTGTTCACAAGATCAACAAAGTGCTGTTTGTAAATATACTTCAATTATTATTTTATTTACCTTGGAATGGCCGACCATGTCATGCCCCTCTAATTAATATTCATTGATTCCTTTTTGCTGTCTTTAAACCTTGGTCGGCTCCTAATATCAAATGGCTAATAAAGCCTTGGTTGGCCTCTTTGCTAATGTATTTATACTATCGCTTGGTTTAATTGTTATTAAAGCTGTGCTTTGTGTGGCAAAGGTTGCGATCTCTATGGCAGGGGCAGGACATTGTTTGATAAAGTGGCCATTCCATGTGTGGAATTATGGGAAAACAGTCCATATGTATAAAGTTTAGTCTTGTTAAGTGCAATTAACAGTGAATTGAAGCATGTTTGAACAAGTAGAGAGTATAGCACCATAGCAATGGAGAAATAATAGCATGCCTGATATCTGTATTATATTAGTGCCATGAGTGTCTGGATCACAAGGTGCACCTTTGTCTCCGTTATACCTTAACAGTCTGATATTTGCAATGCTGATCAGTTATGTTTCTTGCTAGAATGAGTCATCAAGAGTTTGAAGTACAAGGAGAATATTCACGAAAACATCAAGTGACTAATTTTACTGATTTCGCTAACTTAATTGATCATTTTCGGATCAGGTTGACTGTCCTAGTAATTGTTTCAATTGAATATGATTATTCGCTATTGGCATATCGCAAGTGTGTAATGTGATTGTTTTAATTAAAGTTGGTTTTCTTTGAAGGATCTAGTTTCAGCATGTATTTCTGACTAGTTTTTGCTACATATTATGGAGCTAGATATTAAACCAAATGCTTGCTTTCACCTAACTGATACATGTTAAACCTTTGCATTTTTTCTTTTACATATTTCACACTTAATACAAATATCTTAGTATTGTATTCTAATAAATTTGAATTCATCTGGTTTTGTTGGTTTTGCAGTCTCTATTATTGGGCTTCTCATTATGACAACATTGTTCATACATGAATTGAAATATTATCTTGCAACCAACACTGTACATGAGGTTTTGTTTTCTACCCTTTGAAATTTTTGTCTTTTTCTTGTTATGATTATTATGCTACTGGAATGTATAGGCCCTTTAAAATGAAATTTGAGGTCATTATTAGAACAATAACTTTGTCTTGAGAAGATTTAGTTTAAACATGTGTGAATCTGTTATTTGAAGATGTATTCTAGAATAGAGCTAATGACTAATTTTTCTGCAAAATGTTTTTTTTAATAAAGCTTAGCTTGCATCTTGGTTTCCTTTATTAGCTAAAAGCTTGTAAGGTTTTGATTTTTGTATTTGAATAATTAAAGAACTAAGTTTCTTTCTATGCAGATGTCTGTAGATGTGAAGCGTGGAGAGACTCTTCCTATACATATTAATATGACTTTCCCTTCAATCCCTTGTGAAAGTGAGTTATTTTGTCCTTTTGGTTTATATTTATGTTAAATCCTGTTAAAAATTGCTTCATATAATTGTAATTTTGTCTTTCAAATGTCAACTGGGAGTACTTGACCGTATAGACAATAGAAGGCCAAACAGTTTATAATTTTATTCTTTCCTGTAACATAACTTCCCATTTATAAATTTAATTTGTTGGAAGTAGGTTTCAATGAATTACATTGGTGTTAATAATTCTAACTTTCTCTGTGTGATGCTTGAGCAAGCTAGACTTGCAAAACTATATCTATATATTTGACATTTGTGTATTCAGAAGTTCATTAGAGAATGATGTGAAAATAGCCATAAACTTCAGTAAGTTTGTGTATTCAGAAGTTCGTTAGAGAAAAACGGCTTATCATGTTTTTTCAATCAGTCTTGTCAAAAATATGTTATTTCACTCAACTACCTTTTAAGCATACTGGAGTCAGACCATAAAGGAGAGGTCAGGCAAGTTGCATTTGTGTGAGTTTGGAAGGCTTAAAACACAATTTAAGGTTCTCCAGAAAATATTTTTGGTTATAAAATTCTATTACTTCTTGGTGGCTGCCATTGGAGATTTTAATCTTATAATTATTGTTTACCTTATAAGTTTTCATTAAATAAAATATATAAATTTATTTGATCATATGACAGTGATATACTTTTTGTTCAAGTTGGCGGATTAGATTTTTGACATTGATTTTTTTAATTTAATTTGTTAGATGATGATATATCTATATTTATAATTATTTCCTTAATTATAGATGCATATAATTTGTTGTAAACCCTTTAGTTTTTTCATCCCATCAAGAGTTCACTGTTTGTTATAGCTTCTCAAGTTCAATAGTTCCACTTTGAATTTTTTCCCGAGTTGTATTTAGAGTCTAATTAATCTGTCCTTGACTCCTTTGTGATTCATTTGATATCCACATTGATATTTTCTGTATGGAATTGTTTTAGTTGTCTTTAATAACATGCTCAACTTTCTCTTGATAAATGTTGTATTGCAGTTTTGAGTGTTGATGCAATTGACATGTCTGGCAAGCATGAAGTAGATCTGGATACAAATATATGGAAAGTAAGAGATTCTTCCTGGCGTTTTGAACAAGGCATATTACTTGCTTTAAATTGATGAATCTCATTATGTAACAACATTCTTTGGCATTTCTTCTATTTTTAATAGCTGGAAGATTTTCCACCAATTGTTATCAAAGTCTTTGCAGCTTGAATACTACATTAAACCTTTTGTATGGAGTTATTTTATTTTATATTTTCTTTAAGCTCTTCAACAGTTAAATGCTCATAAATGCTACATAGTTCATTTTATGTAGATGAAAATGGGACAAAATTTGATCACTAGAGCAGAATGATTGCCAAAAAATAACAGTTGTAACTTAAAGAGACTCTTGGTGTGCTTTAGACCATATCTGTCACCCAAAAGCACACCTTTCACCTATCTTTCACTTAAGTAGATGAAAATGGGACAAAATTTGATCACTAGAGCAGAATGATTGTCAAAAAATAACAGTTGTAACTTAAAGAGACTCTTGGTGTGCTTTAGACCATATCTGTCACCCAAAAGCACACCTTTCACCTATCTTTGACATGTCTGGCAAGCATGAAGTAGATCTGGATACAAATAAATGGGAAGTAAGAGATTCTTCCTGGCGTTTTGAACAAGGCATATTACTTGCTTTAAATTGATGAATCTCATTATGTAACAACATTCTTTGGCATTTCTTCTATTTTTAATAGCTGGAAGATTTTCCACCAATTGTTATCAAAGTCTTTGCAGCTTGAATACAACATTAAACCTTTTGCATGGAGTTATTTTATTTTATATTTTCTTTAAGCTCTTCAACAGTCAAATGCTCATAAATGCTACATAGTTCATTTTATGTAGATGAAAATGGGACAAAATTTGATCACTAGAGCAGAATGATTGCCAAAAAAGAACAGTTGTAACTTAAAGAGAATCTTGTTGTGCTTTAGACCATATCTGTCACCCAAAAGCACACCTTTCACCTATCTTTGCTGCTTGTGTTTCTTAACCCATTGGTGCCTATTCTTGTTACTACTGCCACTTAAATCATAAATGTTTACAGTTTTATCTATCTCCTAGGTGCTCATTCCAATAGCTCTTGTCATCAAAATTGTGTATAGGCACCTCTTCATGTCATTCAAAATCTGATCAGATCCTAGCAGGTGCACTTTTCCTTAGCCTGTGCCACTTAAGTATATCCTAGGTGCATATCTGGGTCACTTGTGTCACCTGACAAAGTCAACCATCATTCAAGTGCTCAATTTCACTGTCCTTGTCACTTGAAGGATATAATTCTCTCTTGGGAGCACTCCAATTGCACCCTTGACACTAATGACTATCACAAAAATAGTACTTAATAACAACATTGGCAGGTTTGGCATCCTAACCCACACCTTCATTGTGGGGCCATCTGGTGTCTTTTGTGTAGTTGCATAAACAGTTGCCATAAAACCCTCAACGATACCAAACTTTTCATGCACGATCTTTGCAAGGTAAACAAGACAATTAGTTGTGCAGCTTGCATTAGAAACCACAGCTATCTCAGACTTATACGTCTCTCCATTTACTCCAAACATAGGGGCATTTGCTGATGGAGCAGAAATCACAATCTTTTTAGCACCACCCTTGAGATGTGAGGATGCCTTTTCAGCTGTAGTAAATACACCAGATAACTCTACAACATACTCAGCTCCAAAATCACCCCATGGAATCTCTGCAGGGTCCCTCTTGGAAGTAACTATAATTTTGTGGCCATCAATTCCAAGTGTCTTCTCGTCCACAATACTAATGCTTCCCTTGTATATGCCATGTGTTGAATCGTACTTGAACATGTAAGCCATATATTAGACATCAATAAAGGGGTCAATCACTACCACTACTTCGATATCACCCCTTCCCAATGCAACATGCAAAACCAACCTCCCACTATGACCGAAACCATTGATTGCAATCTTAATCTTCTCCTTGGGAGACATTTCTGTGGCAGTAGCTTTAATTGGTTGCAATGGTATAGCACTCTAGCATTGAAAATATGAACTCTGCCCAAACTGTACTGCAGAACCAAATAAATCGCTTCCATTGGACATTTCAATGCTCCTCATAATGTAAACAAGTACAAGAAACCAATAAGTTGATCTTACTGTTAAAGAAAAATATTGCATTTCTAGAAGAGCTTCTGCTGAAAGCCTCCTTCTCCAAGCTGATTCAATTAGAGATTGCAGATATGGGGGAAGTTTTTTGAGCAGTACTGGTAGTATGCCATCCCTTATGTATGCAGCCAAACCCTCAACATTGATGAGTGGGTAATCCCAAAGATTCAGACCCCTTACTCCTCTTAGAATATCACCTGGATTCCACACCATTACATATGAATGTCCTTGCCCTTGAAGGAGAGGACCCTCATGCCCTAATCTATGGGGTATAACCTTCATCTTTTTGATACCATTAGGGTTTTCATGATATACTTGCAGTTCCTCTTCATGGGGGTCAATCTTAAACACATCATTCCCCATCATTGAATATCATCATCACATGTTTCAATCATTTCCCTATATGGTAAATCATCATTGCGTGATTCAATTACTTCCATACCTGAAAATTGGGTTGATGCTTCTTGGACATCACTTGCAATTATTGACACCTCTTCCTTCAACTCAAATTCTCCACGCCCTTCAATTGGAATCTTTTCTGCCCTCACTTCATTGATCTTTTGCTGACATCTACGATCATTAGAAACCAATAAAACATTTTCTTCTAACAAAAGATCTTGCATGTTGGGTCCATGTGGTTCTTGCTGTTGATGTTCATGTACAGCGTCGGTCTCTACTTCCAGCCGATCTCCCTTACATATTGAATAAATTAGATAATAGCCTTTGACTATCTAATTTATATATATTGCGATTTAATGAAGTGGCTCAATCTTCTATCAAGGCCAACTTTGATTCAAATACTGAAGAGGCACAGTTTCTTATGAAGGTGCTATTTAATTAAGGCCGACATCATTTGTTATGAAGAGTTGTGATTTGTTTATTGAGGCCGACATCCATGAAGAGACGCGATTTCTTGAAGCCGACATCATGTATCTTAAAGTCACGACTTTTGGATAGGGGCCGACATGATCAATTAGAAGGGATGCGTCTTTCCTATTCATTTGTATATATATATATATACTCATTGAGTCATCCATGGTAATCATCTATTATTCAGTTCGGTTATTCACAAAAGTTCGATATCCTCAAGTGCGAGTTTGTATTCAAGTGCAGATTGATTCTTGATAGAAGGCTGTGTATTATCACTGAGATTTATATCATTGTGTTGCTGTATTTGCATCAGTTTGTGGTGCCTATTGTTGGCCTTCATATCGGCCTTTGTAAAGGAGACTCTCGTGTTTACATATCAATATATAAGTGATATATTGTTGCTGGGTTTTTCTCCCTCAAGAGGAGGGTTTTCCCAGGGTATCTGCTGTGTTATAGTGTCTGATTTTGAATTAATTTTCTGTGCATTTAATCTGATCACTAAATTTAACACTTGCTCGATTATCCACTCTGTAGAAATGTCTTGTGGCTGCTCTTGATGCCTTCTCCTCCTATGCCTATTTCTTGTTTTCATCTCATATACTCAATGAAAGACATGTCACATTGAATGGTTGGGTTTAAGGCATTATATTCAACATGATACCTTACCATTTCGTCCTCCTATTGTGGTGGTATGAGTTGTTCTCCCTCAAATGGGTCTGCGTCTTCTCTTTGTAAAAAATTGGCTCTGAATGTCTTCTTGGGTGGGTTAATTGAAACCCTGCCATTAACTGAGCTACTTCCTTCTGCAAAAGGCTGATTGGATCCACCGGCATTCCATTGTTGATTCATCTCTCTTAGGATGTGAGCCAACTCTGCCATAGAATCTCTCATAAAGGATTGAAATTCTTTGTTTTCCCTAATAACTTCTTGCAAATTTTCTTCAGTTCTATCCATAAATCTACAATAAAGCAGTTCCCACAGGTTGGCAAAAACAAGGCTCTGATACCAATGTAATGTCTCTAGGGTTTGTTCTTATAATTCAATCAGTTTATAACTGTCAACTGCTGTTAAACCCTAAGTATAAAATAATTGCAGATCCTATAAAGAACTGTTAATTAACTACATCTGAGTAAACTGAGCACACCAATTATATTCAGTCAATCAGCACTTTTATAGGAGTCACGCCATATTTCAAATAGACACTTCTGCATATATACACTTTCAGCAAATAACAGAACTGAATTAGATTGGGCTTACAAAATTGTTTAACAAGCTACACAGTTTGCAGCACAGCCTGTGTGGAGTCATGATTTATCGGCCTTTGGCCTAATGGCAATACATAGCTCACATTACAACTTGTGACACTCCTGATTGCTATGGCTTGAGTATTCTTGCTGAAGCTGGCCACTTATATTACACTCGCTCCTCTTGCCTGTAGGTTTCAGAGATACTGCTGGGACTATGGATGCACTCTAGCCCCATGAATCTGAGTGTTTGCCGGGCACCTTCAACACTTGCTGCTCCTGCGCTAGTAAACCCTCTATCTGCTAGGGACTCCTTCCATGACTCCCGCCAATAAACCTCTGCTTATAATGATCTTTGAGCTCCTGTAACCAATGAATTAAATTAAGTTCAATGCAACTCCCTGAGTGGAAAATTGTGCTAACAGAACCAAGATGGGTTTAGTGTCCAACCTAGTCAAATTTACTTGAGGTTTTTGTCCCAAGTAATAAGCTGTAAACAACAGAGTTCTTCAGCATAAAATCCCTTGATTATAACGTCAAAAATGTTCCCTCTTATATATCTATTGGCTCTTTTATAAAACAGAATTTGGTCATCTCCAAAATTTGAAATAAGTTGGCGCCACCCATGAAACAAAGTGAGTCAGCCACCAAGGGGGTTTATTATTATTAAAATAATTATATTAATGTTATATTATTATCTATTATGATATGGTGTTTAAAAAGAAAAATATTAGTATTTTATTCTCCCAGCAGACGGGACATGACACATACCTGTACCTGTACATGATTCAGCAACTTAGATGTATATTTGAAAATAAATACATGAACATATTATTGTCATATGTATACTGGTTTGATTCCTTTATATCTTCTAGGTGAAGAATTTCTTGGCAAAGATGATTGTATATTATGTATGATTAAGACCACTTGTTATAGTTTCATTTATATAATAAATATCTTTGATTCCAAGTGATGAGTGAAATATCATCTGCGCCTTTGTATCTCAACAATGTTTTTTCGGGTCTCAGGTCTCCCATATATATAGAATTACTCCAAATTAATCTCAAATTTAATCCTCTTTTGGTTTCCAAACTTTGTTTTTGAATTTGATAGACATCAATTTCAATCCAAGCTCAATCAAATTAGGCGACTTTTTTCATTAGTGTTATATAAGGGAGAAGGTTGAGATTTTCTTGTTTTCTTGTTTTCCCAAGCTTGAAACTGAAAATTGGTCAGTGCATTCATTTCTGTCTTTGGTTCATTTTGATTATGATTTTTTTCAGTTAACACATTCTTAAAAGTAAACACTACATTTGAGCAGTGAATTAGAGGCATTATGGAATTTTCTAATAGAGAAGTGTCATACTTAACTAATCAATTTTAGAACAAAATGGTCCTCTTCTCCAGACTTATGTGACTACTTTCCAAGAAAGCTTTTAGGGTTTTTAACATATGCGCATTGCTTAGTCTTTTCAAGTTATGAATAGTTACAGCAACGTTATGGGTCTGGATAAACATTTGAAGTATTTTTATTTGATACAATTTTCTATTTTGCTGTGTGACTCATTTAAGTATGTCTTGAATGTTTTTGGCCTTATATTTTAAAGTCAACTGTACTGTTTGTGTTTTTTGCAGCTTAAAATACACAAAGATGGACATATAATTGGATCTGAATACATATCTGATCTTGTAGAAAAGGAGCATACATCCCATGATCACAGCGATCACAGTATGCTTATTTTTGTTTATGCATTCAAATGCTGAAGTTGCTTTTTAAGTGAATAAATATTTTGATAGAAAAGGAAAATTGAACCATTATATGTTTTATAGTTGTAAATCATTTAATTATTCTTGTTAACAAGTAGGCAATTGTGGTGCTTCTAAAATTAATTAGAAGTTTTGACATAGGATGTTTAGACATGTTTGCCTTTGCACTTGCTTCTTCTCTATTTACTTGTCTACTTGGCTTCTAAACTGTAACTATGGAGCTGGAAGGATGCTGGTATGCATTAATGTTGCTCAGTTATGTGGAACTGAAATCATTACCAAGGATTACTGAAATTTATATCACCAACTTCAATTGTATTGCATGTACATTCACATTGTTGTATTTGCACAATTCAGACTCTTGAATGACTTGGCAAAGCCATAGTGAAAGTTAACTCATCTACGTGGGTGTTTCCTAAAAGATCAGGCATATTTTATTCCCTGACATTAATCTCATGGATATCAGAATAGATCTAAATTCATCATATAGAGTAGTAAATAGTCAAATCTAGATTGAATACTCAACTAGACAGAAGCATAAATAATTGTTAGTACAAAAGTTTCAATGTTTGAGTGAAGTCCATTTTCCATGTATTATGGACTGTGGCTTGTAGCAGGTCACAAATGACACTCATATACTAATGATTGAGAAAGGTGTTATGGGGTTTTGTGACTCACCAACAAGGAGCAGACAATGCTCTTTTGAAAATGATTTGTGAAAGGATCTGGTTTCACTGCATAGCAAAATAAGAACTTGTTTTGCAGCCTCAAGAACAGGTCTTTAATGACATCAAACACTGAAAACTTTTGTGTATTTGGATTCCTTTTAAAAAATTATTCAATTAAAAAAAAAATTGACACCTCCTTTCAAGTACGAATGCAACATGGTGTTGTGACTCGAACTTGGCACAAATTCAGTAAGCCATTTTTTGTCTTAGACTCAAATTTGATGACAAAACTTGGTGTAGACATTGCAAAACTTAATTGTAAACATTGAAAAATAGCCAATTTTAAGGCAAAGCTATTTATCTTGCATCTTATTTTAGAATAACTTCAAATATGCACATAATCTAATCAATTAGATCTACGATATCTACGTCAAGACAACAAAAATAAGTAAAAAATGCATCAAACTTCATACTTGAACTCCTATACAAAATAAAATATGTTTTAATATACTTAAAAGAAATTTAAAATTGTTTTCTTTTAGATAAAGTTCAATGGGTGCAAAAATCCATGTATATGGTACTAGCACCTACTCCGCACATTAGCTCCAATTATCTAGGCCCTGCACTTTGAGTATGTCAAAGACGTAGCTGCAGCCATTCTCTTTGTAGATGAGGTAGCGTCATTCTCTGGGACTTCTTTGTCTCTAGCATCATGGGCTCAAACCTACTCTCCCATTGCTACAAGTTCTACCGCGTGATCAATCTAAGCAGCTCATGCATGCTCCTATAAATAAATAGGGTCATTCTTGGTGATCCACTTAGATGTGGGATCATATACAACTCTATGGGAGCTAATTCTTCATTTGCGAATAAATTTCTTGTGGTTGATTCAAAAATTGTATACACAAATACAAGGTCATTCAACCTTTGTATCAACAACTCATTGCATATTTTGGAGTGTATGTGCTCAAACATAATCCAATTGCGCTCAAAACCTAAAACACTACATAGTTGGCCTATAACTTGGATGGTATTTCTTTGAAGATTAGGCAGCTTAGCTACAAAATTGTCCTACCATTCATCTATAAGGAAAAAAATGAAAATGTTTAAGATCTACAAATACTAGAAATTCAAAATTTAATAACAAAGAAGGGAAATCATTCAATTTTAAATCGATGTTTCAAATTTCAATGAATGAAAATTTTGCCTGGAGTACTAGTTGTTCAGGCTATCTTGCATTTCTCGAGAAAAGAAATCTCCTAGAGCTTGTTTGTAGTTCTCAATCTCGAGCATGATCTTCACCCTAATCTGTGGACTTCATTCAACCTCTACAACAGTGTATAGGTCTCCTGAAACCTCCTCATTGGCCTTGAAGCTATCAAGAAATTGGAAGGCTAGGTTGAGTACTATGCATGAGCATGAAGTGGCCTATGAAGTTGTTTTATCTAGCACTCATCAATAATACCCAAAATGGACTCATATTTGGCCTCAATACCACCATAGTATTGTCTAATATGCTCCTTTCTTTGGTCCATTCCCCCATAGATGTACCACATTGTTGGATTTTCTCCATCAACAATACAAAGAAGAGAAGCCAATGCCTCAGTCACCTTAAAAAAGGTTAAGTTCAAATAGTTAAAAAAACAACTTTTATGTTCCAATGAGAATTTTTTTTTTTTATAGAAACTAGGAAAAGAAAACAACAAAGGGTTTCAAAAACTCACATCTACAATCTCCCTTGCAGGAGTCCAAAATGGGCATCATCAAACACCCAATCCACCACATTGATCTTAGCAATTGTCTTTGCATAGGAAGACTTGCTCCACCTGTCGCTAACAAAAAAAATTGCTTAAAAGAAGCTTTTTCTTGTAGCAAAGACTGCAAGCCGATGAATGAGGTTGCAAATCGAGTGACACTAGGTCAGATCTACATTTTCCAACCCCACTTCAGCTGAAACTCCTTCCAAAACACCACACATAATTTGCATTCTTTAGCTTCCCTGAAGTATTAATTGACTTCAAGAAGATTGTGCCATTGGAAGAAGAAGCTAGAAAATTGAACAGTGTTTTATTTTTTTGTATCAGTCCATCCATTAGACATGATAGTGCAACTCTTCTTCACCTAGATAGCCTGTTGCTCCTCAATGATACATTATATATCACTTGCTTTCTCTATCAAAATTGGGCCTTAAAAATCATCAAAAGAAGGGGCTTTGAATCCCCAACCAGCTACTGCAATTGCATCAATCATAGCTTGCCGGTAAGAGGACCTAGCACACCAAAAAATAAATCAAAATGTTTAAAACAAATTCAAAACATAAACTCTCAACAAAAATATGAAAGCAATAATTAACAAATTGTAATAAAAATGAGACAAAACAATCAAAATTTTACCTTGCCGCATTGCAGGGAATATCATAAAAATACCAAAAATTGCCCTCTGCATTCCTTTCCATTATGTGGTTGTCTTTGTTCCAATTCATGCTTTCCGATGATGGTTGAAAACTATGAATAGTGCATGGAATGACCCAATTCTCCAAATTACAAAATTTAGGCCCCATGTTAGAAGAATCGGATCCACTTCCACTTCTAGAAATTCAAGTAATGAAAGTTGCACTTGCACCTATTTCTTGGTTTTGTTTTAATCTTTGTTCCTTCTTTTCTAAGGCCTCTAATTGTGTTGTCACGTCTTTCAAAACCTTAGGTGGAACATTTTGGCATAAGGCAGCATCATGCTCAAATTTGTAGGCAAGGTGATATTTGAGGTGAATAATGCCTCTTAGAAATTCCACACCACAATATTTGCAAAGACACCTGCACTTTCTTTGCACTTGGCATACCATGCTTCCAAGTAGGGTCTTGTTGATGCGTGTTTTATGACACAACAAACATTCTAGAATAAAGTGTCAAAGACGCTATATCCCCTCTTGAAAAACTACCTCGTATGCTAAGATTGCAAGTAAGATCATACGGTAATTCCAATGTTTAAGATGACTGTGGATAAGCTCTGTGGTTTTGATGTGATTTGCTGGGGGCACAATTGGGATTTAACTCTGGTAGGTTACTCAAGAAAGTGAAGACATAAATACAGTATCATTTTGGGATTTTCTGACTTTATATAAAAAAAGTGAAAAAAGAGTAAGGGTTTTCAGAAATCCTACGCTATTCCTAAGAAATCAAGAGACGACAAAGATTGAATGAAACCAAATAGACAATACTCTGCTTCGCCACGCTAAATGACAAGTACACAAAGCAAGTGCAATCTTCTGGGAATGTGCTTATGATTTTCACGTCATGAATAACTACCATCAAATCGAACGATAATTATCCTAACAGAAGTTAAACATCCACGATAAAGCTCAGTCTAACTTTGCACATTGAATGAAAAACATCCATTCAAAGAAAGTATGAGCTAAGTTTCACTAATCTTTGTTATCAATCTGTCATTCTCTTAACATACATTAAATTATAATTCAACTCTACTGGACGAGAAAGAGAACATGCGACCATGCAACCATTTGACAATCAAAGGATTCAAAGCACCTCATGCATGATGAACTTTATTATCAAAATAGTGTTTGCGCAACAATCTCATAAAACTCTCTCTCTTATTCTCTACAACTTCTAACCTCTAATCTCCAATTCTCTACTAATCTCTAATTTTCTAATGCCTTCTAATGAAAAAAAAATGAGAGAGTGGGGGGTTTATATAGCATTCCCGGATTACAATGAATGGCCAAGATTAAAATAAGATTAATGGCCCAGATTCAACAGAACTAAACCCTACTTAGGGTTTCCTAAATATCAACCAGTTAACTGGAGAGAACTTCAGGCATCTAGAGTTGCATCCTTATCCACCTGTAAAGCATCACGCTCGGCGAACCTGGACACGATCAAGCTGACCTCCTCCATGGCAATGTTCGGCAGCGCGTTGACGTTGTATTCCAGCAAGTCCAAGCTCTCAGCACATTCTGCAAAAGTGGTCGCCCATTCTGGTTCCTGTAGCAAGAAAGTGTTTCTGATGGTCATGAAGTTGAATACCCTGGTGAAGTTTTCTTTCATGATTGGCCCAGACACGGTGGAGAAAATTCTCTGCACTTGTTCTTTTAAATTTTTTGGCCGCAAGTGTTTCTTTCGGACAATGTCTTTGTCGAGCATATCTACAGCCATCTTGTAAATTTTACTCTGAATTTCCTTTGCCCATTCTTCAACTTTAGCGCAATCCTGCCTTACCCTTTCCAGGACTCCTCTTCGTGAAATTAGAGCATAGTACGAGCCACTGAAATCATATGCAGGTCCGGCCTCAATAACCCTGTCATCAATCAACCTTTGCGTCGAGATGCCTTTTAATTCTCGAATACATGGGATAATCTTATTCTGAATATCTTCGAGGCCACCCCATGATTCCACTAAGTTTGCAACTCATGATAGCAGAAAGGAAGCTTGTTCGTACACATGTGCCAGCTTTTCTGCAAATGCCACCACCTCTTCTTTTCTTCCATCCATCCAATTTTTAGCCTCTCTTGCCGTAGTCAATTCTACTTCAAAATTTCTGATTGGTCCTAGTGAAGAGTTTGGAAGTGGAGGTGCTAGTTGGTCACCTTGATTGAGTGGCCTGGTCAGATGCTGGATATAGTCTTTTAGGCGCTCAATCTCTTTTTTATATTCCTTTTTCTTGGCCACTTCCCTTTCCAGCCTAGACTTGATGGTGGCAACGGAATTGTCTAAGTCCTCAACTTCTTGCCCTTTCGTTGTTGGACCCATGTCAATGGTCGTGATGGCATATTCATCCGGGGCAATCTCATCTTGGAACTTATCGGCTGTAGGTACTGCAACTTGTACTGTGCGATTGCCAACCTCATCCCTTTGGATGGTAGAAAAATTTCTGGCTTTCTTTCTTGTGGCAGTTTGCTCTAGCCTGGCCAAGAAATCTGTGGCATCATCTTCTTTAGGAACCTCTACTGGCGCCTTTCTCTTTAATCTTTCTTTTAGCCAATCTGGGATGGTTGATTGCTCAATTCCGTCCTCCTGTTGACCTTGGATTTCTTGAATATCCCGCACTTCTTGCTCTTCCTGAATCTCTGGCATATTATGAAGTTCTTGCATATTTGGAATTTCCTGCACAGATGGGTCCTCTTGGATTCCTTTGAGGCGGAAATCATTCCCTCCTCGAATTCTCCATCCATAATATCTGTATCATTGTCTAATTCTAGGATCTCTGTGCTTGTCGGAGAAGGTTGAGCATCGTCCTCCAGTTGTATTGGCTCCACATCTCCGACTGGGGAACGAATCCTGACATGCTCCCAAGATTCTTCATCCATGGCAAGTATTTTGTCTATATTCCTGGAAGTGGCCGACTGAAGAGGTCTGGACTTGTGCTTCTTTCGAGAAGGCCCTTCATCTATTATTTTATCCTTGTCCTGTTTTTTAGATTTACCAATTTCTTTCCTCTTTCTCAAGTTGGCGGCATCTGTTGGCCCATCTCCACGAGATGCACCGACATTTGAATAACAGGACTCTGTATCACCCATCAATTCATATGTGAATTGCACATTTCTCTGCCTTAGAGTTTCTACTTTCTGATCTATCCACCATTGAAAATATTTGAAAACAGGCCGCATGAATGTTGCCAGGTCACCCATCTCGGGCTCAGACCATCTCATAGGAGGGAGTGGCTCGTTCTCATCGAAGCCCAGCTGCAAATATACTCCGTCATCCTCCAATTGATCAGGGACCTTGAAAAGTTCCGTTGCCCTTATCATACTTAGTGGCAACCTTGTCCACAGCCTCTTCCTCACGTCATATTCATCAGTCGCATTAGCCCATAAGTCTTCCAAGTCTACCCGGTGCTTGTATTTCTCTCCGTCCACCGTTCCAATGTGATGGAGAGGATCAAAGTTATTCCTCGGCTTGTATGATATGAATGGATATTTTTGGATCTCCAGTCGAGCACTCTCTGCTGCTTGCGCCGTTGGACATGACTCCTCCATATTGCCAATGAAAAATGGAAAGGTGACAGATGCCTTCTGTTTTGGCCTTTGGATATTCTGATATGTTTCTAGTTGCCTTAGAACTTCCAACAAAACCATTTTGTTGGTCGGATAAATGGGCAGTCTATAAGGACGTTCCAAGAATCCTTGAATCCTGATGTAAGTAAACTTAGGATACTGAATGAACTAGGATCCATATTGGCTGATCAGACTCTTGGCCTCACAGGTGAGTCTCTGATGCGTCCCACCTTGGAGAAGTCGAGTGATGTACATAAGGAAAGCGTCATGTGCTCGTCTGAAATGTGACTTCTCCTTTAGTTGCAACTGTGGATAACAATCATAGGCCTTGAGCTATCCTTCGCCGTTGCCGACCACACCCTTGCAAACCAAGCCAGAATACTTGTAATACCTCGCAAGCGAATATATGACGTACGAGCTCATGTGAAAGGTCTTGGTTTCCTCTAGGTTAACCAACTGCTCATGGAGGCTATCACTGATCATTCTAGACCAGTTAAACATCTTGACTCCGGTAATTATTTCATCAACGAAATAATACATCCAGTTTTCGAAAGGTGCACCATGAGGACTGCCCACTATTCTGTTTAGCAGCAAGACGATGTCGCCATATTCTTCTTTGAAATGTGTTCTGACCAATTTCTTCGGCATCTTCCCTGCAGTAGGTTTGGGCTTCAACAACCAAGTCTTGTTTATGTTTGATGCACAAAGGTCTTGCTAGTTCTGGTAAAGCTTAAGTGCATCCTCTTTGGTGCGGTAGGACGTTCGGTTGTAAACTGGAATTCCGAAAGTTTCTTGAATGGCTGGCTCAGACAAGTATGCGAGAACTCTTCCATCAGGAGCTTCTATTTGTCTTTCTCGTGCATTATAGTGCAATGCACATTCCACCATAAGTTCCAGACACTCTTTTGCTGGCGGAAATCCAACTGCATGAACAATTCCATTGCGCATCATTCTTCTCGCAATTGGTGTAGGCAGACGTCCATTGCTTCCGTACATTCTTTCCCTGAAGTCATCGAGATCAACGTGGCCAAGATTGGTGTCCACAATGTGCTCCCGTTTGGATTTGATCTTTGACTGCAGCTGCACACCCTTGCTGGCAAACTTCATATTTACTCTCTCGAAAATAAATCTGCAAGAAGAAACAAAGAGAATAGTTAGAATTCAAAATTTAAATTACTTTGAAAGATATTCCAGCTAGTTGTCAAATCAGACTTCGTGAAGAATCAAGCTGGAAAGAAAACAAATGACGAAGCTTTTATGCCAAAATGAAGTGGAAAAAGTAAATCTGCCTGGCTCTTCTGGACAAAAGAAATAGTTACGATCACAATGCTGGCTGGGATGAATTTATTTCCTTCACTTTGTTGCAAACTTTCTCAACTTTCGTGCCTTAGACAAACTTTCTTCTCACACTTTTCTTTCGAAAATCGAATGATTATAAAAATGAGAAGTGAATTCAATTTTAAAGATGAGAAAATCGACCCAATTAGCAAATTTCAATTGTTTCCATTAAATCGAGTCTTAACTTGAATTGCACTCAGCTTTCGAATGGCAAGTTCTATTCTCAATGATAATCTCCGGGAAAGTTTCTAAATCTGACGCCAGTTGAGTAAAGCTCTTTTTGTATTTTTCCAATTTTGATTTTTTGAAGCTTATCTCTTTGAGGTGTTGAAAATAAAGAATTAAAATAATTAAAATAATTATTTTATGTGTCATTTTCAACCTGTTAATTTTATGGCAAATTATTTTTGTCTAAGGCAAGTTTGATTTTCGAAATTTTTCTTGCCAATGCCTTAGGCGAATTTTCTCTTCCAATTTACTTTGCCATAATTCCTATCGTCCAATTTTATTTCGCCATAATTTTCTTTCCGTCCTAAGTCTTTGGCAAAATTTTCTTTCCATCTTCCTAAGTCGTTTGGCAAAATGTTTTAGACTTAGAAAAATATTTCTCCAATTATGGCAAGCATATTTTTTATTCCCAAAGTCCATACTCAGGTAAAATTTCCAATTTTCTACTCCTCTAAGTATGGCGAACTTTGCTTGTGTTCATGCCATCAAATCTTAAGCTAGGTGGACTTCATACATCTACTTGCCAATTTGGAGCGGACTTCATCAAATTTCATGCCACTTTGGAGCGGACTTAGCTTTAGTTTGTGCCATCTTACATGGGGCGGACTTCACCTTATAACTTGCCATCTTTTTCATCTTGCCCAAGGCGGACTTGGCCTAACTTCAAGCCACTTTATGTTTTGTCCAGGGCGGACTTGGGCTTGTGTCTTGCCACTCAAGGGCGGACTTCATCTATTATCGTGCCATTCAACATTTGACCAAGGGCGGACTTGGCAAATTTTTATGCCATTGCTACTTTCCTTTGGTGGGCGGACTTGCTACCTCACCTTGCCATCCAAGGGCGGACTTGGCACCTTTCCTTGCCATTCAGCTGGGCGGACTTTGTCTCTTTCCTTGCCATACTATGGCGGACTTGCCTCATTTCCTTGCCATTCAGCTTTTGACCAAGGGCGGACTTGGCCTGATCTTATGCCATTGTCTCTTCTGGCTGAAGCTTTTTGACATTAATTTCTCCTTTCTCCACGCTGGTTGAACTCCATACTTAAGCAAATTCATCATGAATTTCAGTCTCCTCCATGAATTCTTCAGATTTCTTCATGAATTTCTCAGATTTTTGACTATTCTCTTCGATTTGTTGACTGATTTTTTCATTTTATTCACCATTTTTCTGTGATTTTTCCCTGATTTTTTCCAGATTTTTAACATTTTCCAGAATTTCACCATGAATTCATGAAATTTTCAAATTGATTTTCTGAGAGTTCTGTTGATCTTTTCGAACTTCTGAGTGGATTTTCGAAATTTGAGCCCTTTCTAAATATAGAAACTTTTTAAAAATAGAAATTTTCCAAAAATAACAACTTTCTAAAAATAGCCCCTAAAAAATAGGGATATCATAATTGCTCAAAAGTGCCAAAAAAGTAGGTCCTAAAAAATAGGGGGCCAAAGTGAAAACCCTAAAAAGTAGGAGGTGTCGGAATTGACTGAAACGACAGTCGATCTTCGTCTCTCAGGCCTCCTAAGTACTATGGTGATGTTTGCACAAAGATCTAGGCTCAAATTCCTTTACTTGACTCGGGTGACCATTCAAAATTTAAACCCCAAAAACCCCAAACAGAGGCCAAACAAAACGAGACACGTGACGGCAAAACCCTAAAAAGGCAAACTACAAGGGTCCCCATTTGCAATGGGGCGAGGTGTGAATTAGGTCACAACAGGTCTCTCATTTGTGAGTCAAATATTAAGAATTGAAAAATATTTACCATGGATAGAAAAGTAGGGTTTTGATTAAAAAATGCAAGCAAAAATGCTTAAAAAAGCGCAAAAAATACTTAAAAAATGGATAAGGATAAAAACAAGAATGCAAGAAAAATAAATTAAAACAACAGAACCCTAGGGTTTTAACTTGTACTTTCTGTCTATTTTTTTAGGTTCTAAATTGTACAATGTACAAAGCTGAAATTCTGAATATTTTTAGCTTTAGAATGTAAAAAAGAAAAAATGAGACAAAAATTGAAGATTTCAACTTCCCTTGACTTGATGCTTGAAGTTGGAAATGTGTAGCTCAAATCCAAGGCCTTATATCAACTTCTCCTTGACCCAAATCCATTGTCAATTGAACTCTATTGGCTCCTTGCACAAATGTGTAAGTTTAAATGGTCAAAAGAGCAAATGGAATGGGTTGTAATGTCTTTATGGAACTTTTAGGTTTACATTTTATTTGTTTTTTTAATTGGAGTGTTTTTTATATATTTATTTCTTTATATTGTTTATTTGTTTTAATTTTATACTTTCATAAATGTTTGTAAAGTGTGGGTGTAAGCTTTGCAGATTCACCAAGTCTTGTATTATGACTTGCGAGTCTTTGCAGACCCGTGAATCTATAGAGAATTGTAAATCTACACTTGGGACCTAATGGATCTGCTAGTTAGAGTCATAGACTTGCCAGGGTTGCCTTAGAACTAGACTTGCAAGTTTGGGTGAGGAATCAATGAGTCTCAATACTATAGCATGCAAAAGCTATGGCTTTTGTAATATGAAGGACTATTAGAAGAAGCTTTTGTGAATTCACTATTCTTTTACAAATTCTGTAAGGCTATTGCAAATTCATTGGGGCTAGGAGCTATTGTGAAATTGATGCTTTGTTGAAAGAGGCAATTTTGTCATGACAATATTTGGCACCCATGACATTCTATTTTTTTGTTTTTCTCTTCTTTTTCTTAGGTGTTTTGACTCCAAAAGGCTAACCTTATGCAAAGCCCATTATAACACAAAACAAATCAAGCTAGATGCATTAGAGAGTGTGTAGAAGAGATTTGGGATGACAACTAGCACATTCTAATTTCTTTCTTGACTGTTGCAAGCCAAGTAGCAAGAGAGTTGGATTGTGAGAGCATAGTTAAAAAACATGGACTCGTCAAAAACTTGGTAGACCAAATTTGACTCAAACTTGATGACTCATCGAAACCCAACAACTTAAACAAAACCTAACTTCAAAAAAAAAATTGATGGAAAATAGTTACAAAATGTATCAAATGAGTATGTAGAACGTTGGTGTAGTCTTTTCTATTAGATTTGAATACAAAAACTAGACAAATTTAACATTCAAAGACACATGAATTTGTAAAGTAATCATAACAAATGTGCAAAAATTGAATTTATAAAGGTCGTAAGCTATGTTGCCGGGTTCGGCAGTTTTGCCCCTCGTACTCATGTGGGGTACATGACGGGTACAGGTAGGGACAAATACCTCAACAGGTACGTGCAAGGTTTGTTTAATTAAATTAAAAGTTTTCTATTGTTTTAAATTTAAATTTAATACTATTTTATTTTTTATAAATTTTTTAAAAATATATTATTTAATAAATCAAAATTTAATATTTTAAAATATTTAATTTAAAATTTAAATTATAAATATATAAAATTTAAGAAATTCAAATATTTAAATTAAATTTAAAAAATATTATTGTTTTATTTTAATCTTTAATGTTAACAAATTTAAATATTTAAACTTATTAATATTTTTAATTTATTATAATATTATTTTATTATTAATTATTTTTATTTATTATATATAAAAATTAACAAATTATGAGTATCACTATTCTTATAATTTATAATTTTTAACACACAAATATACATATATTCTCGTGCCCGTACCCAAGGAAAAAATGCCATACCCGTATTTGTATTTGAACCCGTACTCAAACTAGCAACTTAGGTCATAAGTAGTTTTTCCTTCATTTATAGATTAAAAAAAGTTCAATTTACATTATTGTGAAATATGATTATAAATTACATATCTATATTTATTTTCAAATTTCATTTGTGGAAAATATGGGGCCAAAACAATTTTTTATCTAGGGGCGGTGTAGTAAGGTTGAGGGGCAATGCCCTTGACATGGGTTTGGGGGTAGAGTGATTTTAATCATGCTTTTGTTGGAATTTCATTTGAAGTAGGTTTCTTTAGGAATATTAGTTGTTTGCTTTCTAAGCATTAATATAGGTTGTTGATGAAGTAATGTTTACAATCAAGTGGTAACATTGTGGTTTCTTTCCTTGTGAAGTTTGTTGTGATTGATTTGCGAGGACACATCACATAGCAAGTTGGAGAAGCTTGTGCCTTATCAAAGAGACTACATGTTTTCTAAAGAAAAAAATTAGAAGCAAAGATTCCTCAAATATTGAGGTAGCAAGATTATCTCAATTAGTGGAGACTAGAAAGTGCCTACTGGAGTCTCTAGTGAAGAGTTTATGCCTATATTCCATTGCGAGATGGGGACACGGATGACAGCTGATGACAGGATGTGTACACACACACAATACATATATAAAAGGATGCACAAATTTTTACAAGTTTAATTATACATGACATCAAAATTTAAGTTAAGACATTCATATAATTTATCAAATTCAATATTAAAATTGAAGCAAAGATTCAAAATGTAATTGGCAAGACTAATTAGTGATAGTAGTATAGCAACAAAAAATAAAAATATTAATTTTTGATTTTATTGTTTAAATAGAAACTTTTCAATAGACATAGCAATATAAAAAATATAATACTAAAGTACAACAATGCCTTATTTGGGCTATCACTATCAAAGAGCCCTTTGAATCTATGTCACTTTGTATATCAAGCTGTGGGTTGACCAATGGAACCCTAACCAAACTTGGCTGCTCCTATCAATCGGTCTAACATCTTCCAACATCCCATTGTGCAACTAAAGTCTGCTGATAAATAGTAGTCTATTGATCCTAAAGTCTCAAGGCACTATGAATTGCAATTAGCTTCTTCACTTGTTCCTTTTGATGTGGATGAAGCTATAGGTGAACCAATTCCTCTTTGGAGTAGAGGGATTGACAACTTGCAAGAGTGGTTGAATTGTAAGTTGCCTCAGCTCTAATGTATTCTTCCCATGCTATGTCCACCATCCAAAAGGGTCTTGTTGTGCAAGAGTGACCCTATCCGCCCTAGCCTTTGGTTTTCTGAATGTAGGACTTCAAAGATTGACAAATTGAATCCATTGCTCCTAAATTTTGGTTCCATCCTTAGTGTTATACATCTTTCAAAGGGCCTTTATAAACCCCTCCTTTACCATCATCATAAGGAGGAGGAACTCTATCAGGTCTAGATGCATACCACTTGTGGTTAAGAGCATGGGCAGCAATATGAAGAGGGGTGTTCATTATGTTTTACCTCTTCATCATAATAGGTTTGATATGCTTGTCATAGAATTGTAATTCAAGATTTCTATTACAAACTGTTTGCTTCATTTTATCCTCCAGACTAGGAGAGTTTGTAGTGGCATACCTGATTACCCCCCACCATAGGTCATTGATAAAGAAATTAATAATTATATTTTACAAGCAACATTTAAAAAATTTAAAAACAGTTACCCAAGAAATATTTAAAACAAAATGAAAAGATTTAAAAATGAACATGAATGTTATTTGTTAAAAAGAAAAGATATAAAAGGTAAAATACTAAAACCAAAAATAAACATTTTAATAAAAATTTCTTACTTGATAGTGAACTACCAAGCATCTTGAAGCATCCTTTGTCTTACCTTCTTCCTTTCTATTGACTTTAATTCAGCCCACCTTTTCCACTCTCCACAAACCACCATGGATTGTAGAGCCTCATGCACCTCTAACATCTCTCTTAACGAAATGAAATAGCTAGAATAGCTAGCATATCTAGTCTGTTGGAGGAATTCATTCTTTATAAAATATTGAAATAATGTGAGTGTGTTGGTGGTTTCATGTAAATATCCGTACATCTCTTGTTTCAGCCATCATTGTCCTCACCCAGTCTATTTTTTGAGTGTTTTCTAAAGCATTGTTCAAAGCATGTACACAACTTGGGGGGAAAAATATGTTTGCAAGTTCTCTCAACTGTCAATCCAGGGAATTTACAAACAAGTTGGATTTTTCACCTTTTGCACAACACTAGAAGGCCCAACCTCCTATACGGCCTTCCACAAAAGTGTAAAATGGTAATCAACATCCTTATATTTCTTAGAGCAATCAACGACTCTAAGAAAGTATGAATTAATAGGAGAGGTGACAATAATATAATGAGTGGCCGATGTTGAATGTCAGTCCACCCATCAATGACAATGGAACTTGTCCTAATACATGTTTGTCTCATGTTCTTCATTGATACATTTACTTTTGAATGCTATTATGTTCTTTAGGGGGTTCATATGAGGATCAAATTATTGAATTTCTCACTACAGCTCGTGGCTATGAGGAATTGGTAAGACGAATTCTTGTAGAATTGATATGAGACAACTACATCTACACTTAGGGTCCATGAAGGTTCTACTAGGCATGGGTAGCACTTGTTTCTCCTGCCCAGTTCTCTATCTCGTTCAGTGCTTGCACCCCTTTCTCTAGTAATTTCTTTCTATTAATCACTTGATCTGCTTCTTAGCCTGTTAGTTAGATTGGTTTGTCGATAACTAGGTAGATGGGCTCATCATCCATACTGGGGGTTCATAAGAGGATCAAATTCTACTTGTTTTTGTCAACATCTCTTTGGAACGAGAAGACCATTCCACATGAAATGGGATGGCATGAAGATAAAAAATATTGGCTATTAAATCAACAAGATCCTTATGCTATTGCAAATCCAACAACCTTGCCATTCTAGTTGTTCCACTTCTAATAGAATTTTCCTTCCTCTTCCCTCTATTAGAATCCTCTCCCCCACTAGCAACAACAAATACATTATAATACTTTGGAATAGATGGCATGGATGTATGTCTACTAGTTTTGGATAAGAGATATCTCTCCCACCTTCAATGGGTCTAATAATGTGTTGTGACCAATAGTGGCAAATCCCCAACAAACTGCCTCATTAAATAACCTGCCAAAGGAATGGTAGTTAAATCCACAAAATATAATTATATTTGAGAAATTCATATTGAAGCCCTTCATACTTGAGAACTAACTCTGCTTGTGCTTAGCTTTTGGAGAACCCTTTGTTCTACTCATTTGAATTATTTTGGGTCATTCATTGCTTGGACTTGGGAGCTTTATGATTGACGAGTAATTACTAATGTGAGTTGGATGGATATGAAATGTTATTGGGCTATGGATTTCTAATTCTAATTTCCAATAGGATGTTGACAATTGATGTCAAGTGAATCCCATCTTTTATAGGTTTAGTGATGTCCATACTTTGGTGCATACCATAGATACAAGACTTGGACTTGACTTGGACTTGGACTTGACACTTAGACTTAGTAAAGACTTGACAAATTGAAAAAACTATTAAATATATAGACTTCTAACGATTTAAAGTTTTTATCATGTACCCTTTAATGAATAAACTTTAAAGACATGATAAACTAATAAAATAGAAGATATTTTGATCACATACTCAAGTATACATTGATTATGTGAGTACACAAGCAAATTTTAGTCAAAGGAAACAATGTCGTTAAATATTTAAATATTGTCAAGTGTATGCAAAACTCATGGATAATGAAATCCATGGTATCAAAACAAATATCAAAACTAAAAGTATAGCTATTGCTTAGAAGAGCTTGCATCACTTGTTCCAACATTTGTAGTTGTACAACAAGTCTTGGGTAGGCACCAAAGATAGACAACCATGATATCTTCCTATGTATTAGTGACACCAACATTTGAGGGGTTTGTTTGTGCTCTATCCTCTTTTTCCATGGCTACTACCTCTGCCTCTAGATTTGTTTGATTAACTCATGCAAGGTCCTCCTCACTAAAGAAGGGATCCTTAGTCTTGGTGATCTAAATATGATTGTGGATCAACCTCCTCTAGAGTGGTCAAAGATAAGTTGGTGTCTAGGATTTGCTTATGATGGAGGCAAAAGTTGTAATGAATATAAACACGATTATTCAACCCTTGCACCAACAACTTGTGACTCTTGGAGTGCACACGCTCAAACATACACCAATTGCGCTCACATTATGAAGTGCTTCATGGTTGGCTCAAGACATGAATAGTGATACTCTAAATATTTCTCACCTTAGCACCAAACCTTTCCCACCATGTATTTGAAGTGAGTAAAAAAAAGAACTGAAATCTCATTATATATCTTTGAGTTTCAACATTAGCATAAAAAATGGAAAAGATTTAAACTTAAATTACATACTTGTAGACTTTTACTTAGCTGCAATGTCATCTAAGTTGCCTCACATATATTTTGTGCAAATAGGTCTCCTTGTGCAAGTTTGTAGATCTCAATCATAGAGAGGATCTTCGCTTCAAGTTGAGGATTAGGGTCCATTTTCTATGATTGTGGAGAGCCTACTCAAAACCTTTTCATATGCCTTGAAATCTCAATAGAATTGGAATTCTAATTTCAAGAAATAAGTAGTTGTATGTAAGGGCTTGTGAAGTTGATCATGCTATCATCAATCAATGATGTCCCATATGAGACGATATTTATCCTTAATCCCACCAATGGCCTCCTTGGCCCTATTCATGCCCTTGTACATATAGCCCATTGCAAGCGTCTCCCCATTAGCAACTCGAAGGACAACTAACGACTATGTAAATTGTAATTATTATTAAGCATTAACATAAATAAGTATGAACAAAAATAGAATGGAAATATGAACTAAAATAGACTAGATGTATGGACTTACATAAATGATCTCCTTTGTTGGAAACTAGAAGCCCTACTCATTGAAAAATTGATTGACTACATCAATCCATGCATTGTTTTTAGCATATAAAGATGTAGACGACTCTTCGCTATCAAATTTGTGCCTTAACACAACCTTCGATTGAAGCAAATATTGCAAGGCAATAAAGATTGTTGCAAAGTGGGTTATTATAGGATGAACCAACTCCCTCTTGTATTTGTATTTCCTCATTATGTTGAGGACCCATGTATGGTTATGTATGCATTTGCAAATGTTATTACTATGTTCCACATATGCTCTGATCCATGGAATTTTTGCCAAGATCCTCTAATATGAGGTCAAGGCGATGAGTAGTACAAAGAATCTAAAATAAGGATGGGTGCCTACTCATGAGAAGTTTACTTGCAACAACATAATATTCTACATTATTTGTAACTATTTGCACAACATTCTCCTTGCCTACATCGACCAAAACTTCTTTTAAAATATCATAAAGGAAATCAAAATTTCTGGTCTTTCCCGAAGCATCAATGGATTTTACAAAAATTGTGCCACATGAGGGAAAAACAATGAAATTTGAAATGTTAATGTTAATCACTAAAGTAGAAGTTAGAAATCTTAATCATGAAATCAATGGATTTTGGAAAGAACAACCACTTGAGCAAGAAACAAGGAAATTCAACAATGTTCCTTTTCTCCCATCTATCCAGCCATTGGTGATTATTGTGCAACCCTTTCTCTTCCATATCTCACTTTGTTCCTCAATTTTGGCCTTCACATCGGCCACATTTTTAGTGAAAAATGGAGATCTCGATCTCCCCTTTATTACGGGCTGTGAACCCTACCTTACAAATTGTAATGGCATCTACCATGTTTTGCCAATAGGGAGTCCTAAAAACAAATAAAATAAACAAAATATTATAAAATTTAGAGTTTCAATTTTACAAACTCCTAACTTCAAAAATAAAAGAGATAAAGGAATCAAACAACATATTTTAAAACAAAAAATAATAATTAATTACTTGGTTTTGTGAAATAGAATGGAACAATAAAACCAAAAGTCATCAATTGTACCCTTTCCTACATCATACTTGTGCTTATATATGAATCCAACTCATGCTTTCAAATGATGGTTGGGAACTTGGAGTAGTGCATGGTACAATATATGAATCAAATTTGGATCCACAAACTCTAGGCGCAACGTTAGCATTGTCACTAGCATTGTTAGTAATGGTTGAAGATCTAGGGAATGGAGGAACTGGAGAAGAGTCTTCATGAAATGTTGCCATCTCTTCTCCTTGCCTCTTTTTAAGTTCCATTTTTGGTTAAAGGTCTCTAATTAATTTTGTACCTTGGGACATAATATCAAGAGGTGCAACTTGGCACACGTTAACATCACGGTAGATATTTCGATTGGTTGATGCCTCCCCCATTAATTTCATCTTACAATGTTTGCATACCAACTCTCCTTTCTTTGCCCTTGAGATGGCATGTTTCCAGCAAGGGTTCTTTCTAATTGGGGCTGACATTAGAACAATCCATATATGTGAAGTATACTGCAATTACAAATTGTTGCAAAGTAAATTAATATTTAGGGTTATAAAATAAACTAAGATAAAAAGTCAGAAAAAATAAAAATAGTTAGGGTTTGTAGTTGAACAGATAAAATATTAGAAAAGCAGCAAGGGTTTGTTCATAAAAGGAGATAAAAAACTAGGGTTTGTTCCATGAATCTAAAATGGAAAAAAAAATGAAGACAAACAAAAACAAATATAAAAGATTCAAAATAGGAAAATATCTTTTCAAATTTTTTTCGTTTCAATGACATGTAATTTTAGCTCCAATACCCAAAATTTCTCTCGTGCTTGCAAATGAAGGGATGCGTTTTGAGACTGTTAAGATGTCATTTTAGAGTGTTAGGTTTTGAGTGTTTTTAATTTTTATTCTATTTTTTTAAAATTTTTAAAATTTTTATTTTTCTATGCCTGACCTAGATGGCCAAGTCTCAACGATAGGACTTTCTAGGTTCGGTGAGTTTGGCAGATTTGGCAAGCTTGACCAGACTCACTGGGTACCCAGGTCTTGAGTCTTATAACTTTGGTGCTTACTCTTGACTGTTATGTATGTTGGTTGAATATTTTGTAAACTTAGGAGGTTTAGCAAAATGGTGATTTCAACACAATGTGTGAGTTAAACTCTCCTATTTAAGGGAAGGCTCCCCCTATCTAAATAACTAAAAACAAATATGGGTGGAACGTTAATCTCTCCTCTTGTTTCAGGAAAGACTAAACTCTTTTCTCTTCACAGAAAAAGTAATTTGGACTTTTAAATAGATTTTATCAGCAGCTTGCAATAAATTGAGTAGAAAGGAAATGAAGTTTCCTGAAAGCTCAAAGACTTCCGTCACTTCCTTCAGGACGGGAAAACAACCTCAAGCGCAAAGTCTTGAAAATTTGCAATCCTATCTACCCTTTTAAAAGATAATTCTAATGATAATATACAACGTATGACAGCACAAAGTCTGTGAATATGATGTATCTATTAACTACTTATGAATTGAAGTCGTCACGAGCACAAAGACTTGTAATTCTTCTTTTACTTCTAAACTATAAATTCAATCTTCAACATTTACAGCTCAAAGTCTGAAAATATTTTAATTGAAGCTCTCCCTAGCAATCTTCCACAATCTTCAAATGATCACAAAGAAGTGTCCCAAAATGACGTAAGAACACAATAGACACAAAGTGAGAATTCAACACAAAGTCTGAAATCTGCAACTCTTTATATTATTTGAAAAGGATCAACTTACAATTATAAAGCTCAAAGTCTTTATGAGTATAAATTTCTGCAGAATTTTCTTGCTTGCTAAAAAGATATGTTTACAAAGGACCCTCTCAAGTATTTATAGGAGAGAGGTCATGAGAAAAAGGTGGGAGGATCCCAACTAACTTGAGAAATTCTCTCAACCACCAACTACTTGCAATTGACTTATTCAAAATTACAGTCTTAAACTATTTTGACTTGTAATTAGATTACATGTAATTACAATTTACAAAACTGCAAGTGAAAGAAACACTTGCGATTATAAAATTTGTTTTTTACATGTAGTTTGTCGAAAACAAAATGCATAAAAATAAAACATTCTATTCTATATCAATCCTAGCTTTGAAAGATTGAAATCTGCTGATAATTTCTTGCAACTCAGCTGGATCGGGGCCTAGTGTGTTCTTGGCAACTGCAACAGTCTTCAAGATTACATCAAAATATCTTATCGTTGCTAGTCTATGTTCTTCATAAACAGTTTGCATTTTATCAAGGATCATTCTATGATTAACCAACTTGTGAATCGAATCCATAGTAAACTGTTCTGATTCTAGCTCTTGACGAAGATTTGCTGCCATTTCTGTAGTGACCATATCAGCTGCAAGTAATTCACCTTCATGATTCAAAACTGTGCAAGGGATTTTCTCAAAGCTAGAAAGGATGTCTTGCTGAACTTCGCTACTCATTTCTAGTGTAGCTTCGACATCTTTGATGAGATCTTGAATCACCAATGACTTGTTTGTCATGAGTTCTTCAAATTCTTTGTATTTCTCTCTGTTTGGTAGGATTGAATTGCTGCATAGAATTTGTAACTTGATTTGATCTATCTCATGCCAAATTTTCAGATCTTTTTCAAGCGAATCTAAACTTTGCTTGAAAGCTTCCAAAGTCTGATTCAACTTTATTTTTGCTATTCTGACATTGCTCAGAACTTGTAATGTCTTTTCAACCATTGGTATGCTTTGATCAATCAACTGTGTTGCCCAAGAATCAACTGCTTTGGCTCTTTGCGCAATTTTCTCCAATTGCTTGACTGATTCTTCAGAAGTGAAAGAAGTTAATGGATTAACTTTTCTGAAGAGTTAGCAATCTTCTGAATGACTGAGATGAGTTGTGAATTCTCTTCTTTCAGCTTTTCCTTCTTTGCCAAAAGTTCATTGTAACTATGTGTTAAAACAGTTACTGAATTTTGAGCGTCTTGCATCATACCAGCATGTGTCTGCTTGCCTAAATCCACCCTTGTGAATTTATAATCAGATATTTGCATCTCTTCTGGTGACTTGTCTGCAAGGGGTTCAACTATCTCTGCATATTTTATTTTGTTGCTATCCACAACTACCAGTGAAACGGTTTTAGCCTTCTTTGCAGCTTTTGGTTTTGATCTCTTCAACTGCTGGAAATCAAATACATCTGGAGAGATTCCCTGTTTCTTTCTCTTTAGAGTGACTGAACTCAACCATGGAGGAAGATCCAATGTGTCTGTATTTGAAACAACAACAATATTTGAGACAACAACAGATTCATTTTGAGTCACAGTTGTTACTCTCGGAGATGTCTCAGTTTGAATCGCAACAAAAGCTTGACTAGATGACGCATTGTGATCAGCATTAGCCATGAAACAATCAAAGCTTGCAGCAGATGTATCAATTTCTGGAAGTGTTATCTGTGATGTGTTTGGATACATCGGATTAGCATCAAAAACATTCTCTAGATTATCATGCATGTTTTCTATAGAAGCAGTCACTGTTGATGAAGTTGACGTATGAAGAGCAGCTTCAATAGGAGGAACGTAAACCGTTGAAAAGGAATCAATATCACTATCAAATTGAGACATAGGAGACAATATTGATACTGGAGCAGCATCAATATGTGGAGACATTATACTTAGAGTAGTAGGAGACTGAAGAACTTCTCCTTCTTGCTGATCGATGATGTGGATCTGCATCTCTCTAACTTCCTTCCCTTTTAATGTTGGTTCCTCCAAAGGTTGTTCTACAACACGGTTAACTCTCAGTTTAATCCTCGTTCCTGAAGAAGAAGCACCTTCCTTGGATTTATCCCTGACTTCTGATTTCAATCCAACAGGTCCAGCTGAATCATCTTCATTATTAACCCTGATTTTTATAGTCTTGACGCCTATACTCTTGAGCCAAGAGTTAGTATTTGCCAAGATTGACTGAAATCTGTTGAAGATAGAAACTGATTCTTTATTAGACCATTGTATTGCTAGAATAGAAGCATCAACAACTCTTTGTTCTTCATATTTTGGATCTAAAATCAGCCCGTCATCAATTACTCTTTCTGGAATCAAGGTCAGATTAAAATCAATAACTTGCTCAACTGTAAGCCTGCAATAGTCCATTTTATAGATATCCTTCTCTGTTCGGAGATCTGCCCAAATATCTTCAAGGTGATGCACATGAGTGAAGGCCCTCTTTATCTTGTCCTTCATGCCTCTGTAATCAAAATCTGCCCTAGCCTTGAATCTTTTCATCTTAATCTCTTGAATCTCGGTTTCCATAGCTTTTGCCTTTGAAGTCCTTGAGTATCTCCCAATCTGTAATGGTTTATGAGACGAGATACTCACTCCAGTTTTATGTTGCGCAGCTTGCCGTGCATGCACTGTCATCAACTGTCTTGCTAGCTCCATTAAAATGATCTTATCAGTTGGATACCTCGGCAGCATGTATGGCTGATCTTCAAAACAACCAACCCTCATATAGGTCAAAGTGGGAAATTGGAGAAAAAGGCAACCATATTTATTGACTTTTTTCCAAGCAGCATCTGATATTCTGTTGTTCTGCAAGTTCTTGTAAAAAAGGCACATGAAATAGCCAAAGAACGCATCTTGAACTCTTCTGTAATGAATCCTGCTAGGAATCAAAGGCAGCTGATCATAGTATTCCCAGACTGGAACTAGAGATCTATCTCCTACGGTAGAAAGGCCTGGAAACTGCCTCAATGAGGTTGCTATGTAAACCAGATAAGAATTCATATCGAAGGTGAGCGTGGTAGGAACTTGTGCAAGCTGCTCACATAAACTATCACTGATTATTTCGCCCCAGAAAATTGGGTGTTGTGCCTTTCTAATCACCACAATGAATTTGTACATCCATTTCTCAAAGACATTAGAGAATTTCAACCCCACAATTCTGCTCAAGAGAGTGATGATATCATTAATCTCTTCTTTGAAGTCAGATCGATACAGCTTGGCCCACCGAGACACACCAACTCGACGCTTCAAAAGCCATTTGGTATTAATGTGCTGTTTACAATCTTCCTTCTTGTGTTTATAATGATCTAGAGCACTCTTCACTGAAATATCTGAATACATGGGTGAGTCTGGAACTCTGAAAACCCTATGAATGGTTTCTGGATCAAGCCGTATGACTACATGCCCATCATCATCTTTAATGGTTCTGGATTCTCTGTCAAAGTGAGCTGCGCACGCAAGGACGCACTCTGGTTCTAGGGCAGCAACAGGAAAGGAAGCAACCAGATGAATATGACTTTTAAACAGCAACTGCATATGATGAGAAGTTGATTTCTCAGCTCTCCCCAAAAGCTCGGACATATCAACATGCCCAATCTCTGTGTCTCTGATTTCTTCAATATTCGAGACAACGTGAGAAGGTGGAATCTCATTCTGGTATTTGTCGTATTTGTACTTCATCTTTTTGTTCGTTGGAGAAGCAGGTTCCTTTGTCATCGAACAAGAATCTGCAAGGCTGCGATGAAAGTTCGTCAAGACATCATCAACGTTTATAGGCGTAGACATGGTGAAGGTTCAAACTCAGAATGGTATTTTGGCTGTTTGAGGACAGGAAATGAGCATTATAACTCATTTCGGGTTTTTGAAGGTTGATTGCGAGTGAAAAGGACATATGCTTTTCATGACAAACGAAAAAGTTAGATTGCAACTTTGCAAAATGCAAGTCACAACTTTTAAATTGCATTTGCAGTCAAGGACAAAAAGTCCGATTTTAAGGCACTTTAATGGCATTTCGGGATTTTGGAGGCCGACTGCAAATGAATAGTGGATTTCGGGATTTTAGGAAGACATTGCAAGTAAAAGAACATTTCGGGATTTTGAAAGGTTTATGCATTCTTTATTGAAATTTCCAACTCGCAATGGGTGAACAAAAACCCGAATTACTTTACTTCAAAAACATCATTTTTTTTGTGTTTCTTTTTCTATTTTCAGAAAATGGAAATGGGGATGAAGTGAAGAAAAATGAATGACATGACAACGGAATGTATGGAAATGGAATGATATGGAGAACGAATATCAATGGGATGAAAGGAAATGAAGGGCGCATGGTATGTGAAGGGCAAATGGTAAATGGAAAATGCGTTCTTAAATGCAAGTGTATGTTATTGAATGAAGGCGTATACAAGATGAAAGATGAATGGAAAAGGAAAATGTTTTAATATAAAAGGAAAAATGCGTTTTTGTGAATGAACAAATGTAAGGAATGAATAAAATAAAAAAAGGCGAATGTATTGGGAAAGAATATGACGTTTCTGTATATAACAAAAAAAGTGTGAAGGAAATGAAAGGAGAAACACGTATGGAATGAAAGACAAAGTCGTTTCCATAGAAAAACACGTTTTCCTTTATTTACAAATGTAAGGAGCAAACGAAATGACAAATGTATTTTAAAAAGACAATAACGATTAAAGCGTATGAAGGCGAATGAAATGAGAACAAAACGCGTTTTAATAAAAACGTTTTTAGCATAGACAAATATTTACAAAAACGTTTACAAGAATCTAAAATAAAGAGGAAACAAAGAAAACAAGAAAAGACATACCCGTAATAAGGATTGTAGACAAATAAGAAGACGAAAACCCTAGGCGCGATTTGTAAACTCAGAAAATGAGTGAGACTTGGATATTTACAGCTGAAAGCCCGATTTTCAAGCATGCGAATTCATGAGATCTCCATGAAAAAAGGAAGAGAGGCGAAATGGGATTCGAACAGCTTCAAAGATGAATGGCTTCGGAATTTTACATGCTCTTTACAAGTTAATCAACATGAAATCGGGTCTTTTCAAACACTTTGCAAGTGACTTCGACTAGAATCGGGCCTTTTTCATCTAAATGCAAGCAATTTTATAAAATTGGGGTTTTCAAAGACAAATGTAAGCACTTTTAAGTGAAATCGGGTTTTTCAAGCAACATTGCAAGTGACTTCGACTAAAATCAGGCCTTTTTTAGTACTTTATGAAAAATAACTTGTAATGAACTTAAAAAGTTCCTATAATTGCAAGTGCTTCAAAAAGTTCCTATTATTTGACTTGCAATGAAGCTCAAAAACTCCTACTTGCAGTGATGTCAGAAAAACCCGAAATTAACCAAAAAAACACTAAAAATGACTCAGAATCTCACAAAAATGGACAAGAACGTGTAAAAAGTGGTAACCCAAAGGAATATAGACTTAAAAATTGAGATTTGCTGATCTTTGCACCTCGAAATACGTGCCCTAGAAGATAAAATCTTCAAATTTTATCAAAATTTCGATTGGTTATCCCAATTTTTAACAAGTCAAAAATTAGGGACAACAATGTAGGAATTTTTATACATCTATATTCCCTTTCTAGGTGACTCACAGCATCATGTTAACATTATATTGCATATGTATATAAATTGATGTTCATTTGATCTTTGTAAGTTTCCTCAGGTATAAGAAGGCAGGCTATAACATAACTGAATATAGAATGATCGGTTTAATGCTATTTTGGTTCTTGTTTCTTATGCATCCTAGTTATTGTATTTAATAATGCACGAGTGCTAAACATTTTTGGTATTTCAATTGTAGTTCAGTAGAAAGGAGGTAAAGAGTTTTACAAAAATGTTCTTTTCTGTAATAGGTGGTGTAACTGATCATCATAAGGACAGTAAACACTTACATGGCTTTGGAAATGATCCTGCGAATATGGTAAAAGATGTCAAGCGTGCACTAAATGATGGTGAAGGATGTCGGGTACATTTGACAATTAGTGCTTTAATATTCTCTTTTTGATGTTTAGAAAGATTTTAGACAACTAAGTTTTGGCATTTTATGTAAGCGTAGTTTTGATAGCCTTTTTAAATGCTTTTAATTTCTGTTCTAAATGTGCATATACCATTGTAAACATGAGCTGACTTGCTTTGTGTACTTTAGGTTTTTGGTGTTCTGGATGTTCAAAGGGTTGCTGGAAACTTCCACATTTCAGTGCATGGCTTGAATATTATTATTGCTCAGCAGGTCTCTATCATGAAAATAAATGTTATTTTAACTTATGGTTTGTTATCAAAGTTTATATTGGTTGAGAAAATTTTGTTTTACAACAATATTTCCATGCATAACTCCAGAAAATAAAATAAATTTGAGTTGAAAGCCTTGAACAGGTATCAGTCCATTCAGTTGGTACTAGCATTCCCTCAAAGTGATATATGCAAGTTCACTTACTATTTCCCTTAATTAAATGGAGATTTAGATTCAGAAGTTGAGACATCCATCTAGGTACTCTCATTTTATGTTACGTGATTCAACTTAATAAGTGCAAGTTTACTTTCTAAAATGGATGGTTGTTTAAAGAGGAGTTCCTTCATTTCTCTTTTTCCCTATTGTTGAATAATGGAATGAAAACATGATCATAAATGTAACTCAGACCTTGTGAATAAGCTCAAGTTGTGTATTGTTCTAGAAATTAATTTTTACTGGTCAACTCTATATGAGTTCCAAACATGTAACTAGACATGCTTCATCCAAAGTTGCCAGATACGTGTATCTGCATATCAGGTACCGGATATGTATATGATACTCCCAGAAATGGCATGGATACCATATCAAGAGTTATCCATGCATGAGCTCATATTTGGGCCATGTCCAATTAGTCGAGATATGATACCACACTTCAAGGTTATGAAAAAACTTATTTGGGCCATATCCGGGACTATCCACTTTTAAGGTTATGAAAAAACATTCAAAAGTTGAATAAGAAAAAAAACATTGAAAACAATTTGTTCTCACACACAAACACAAATACACAAATGTACATATGCTTATACATGTATAAACCTATGTACATGTGTTTGTGTATTTCTTTTAAGTGTCGTATCCAACCATATCTGTACTAGGGGGTCTTGAAAACTTGATCTGTGTCTGATAATGTATAATGTATCCATTTCCATGCAACTCTGGCTTCAACGTTGTTGGATGACCAATCTCATATTTTTGTTTTTCACTTTTTAATGTGTAAAGATTTTTAATTATAGTTCTGTATTTTTTCTATCTGTAACCCATTTTACAATTTTGTGGTTATTTTATCAGATATTTGGGGATGCAACACATGTTAATGTCAGTCACATTGTTCACGATCTTTCTTTTGGTCCTAAATACCCTGGAATACACAATCCACTGGATGGAACTGCTCGCATTCTTCGAGATACCAGTGGAACTTTTAAATATTATGTGAAGGTTAATCCTGTCCTATTTTTAACTCATTTTCTCTTACAACCCACTTCATAAAACATTTTTGTTTGTGCTCATCAAGACAATGAGGCATTTTGATTACACAAGGGAGGCATAGAAAACCTTGGTTGTGTTATAAACTTAATGCTTATTGGCTTTGTAGTTACATGGCATGCAAAATAAATAACACACTTCTCCATCGAGCATGCAAAAAGTTTATGATGCAACTTTTGGGGTATCAATTTTGACGTTCAGAGCTCTATACAGGTTGTACCCACCGAATACAAATATCTATCTCGGGAAGTTTTACCAACCAATCAATTTTCTGTGACAGAGTACTTTGTTCCAATGAAGGAGTATGACAAGTCCTGGCCAGGTTAGTTGCATATCTATTGATGTGATTTTTTGTTTTCTTTTAGGTTGCAAAGGTATGACTGATTCATGTAGTTTCTTATTGCAGCTGTATACTTCTTATACGATCTTTCTCCAATTACTGTAACCATCAGGGAGGAAAGACGTAGTTTCACTCATTTCATTACACGTCTTTGTGCTGTGCTTGGGGGAACATTTGCTCTCACAGGTTTGTAACACAAAAGAAGTGTTATTTATATTTATTTTTACTTTAACGCACTGCCTGTATTGATTTAGTTATTAATTTGATCAAAAAGATTCATTCCAAAGTAATGTGCATTTTCTGGTAGTTAAGATCCTGATCTCTTGGTGGTTTCTATGATAACATTTAAATTTTGTTGAATACTTAATATTATTTTTGTTCTCAATTTCTGATTTGAATAGGAATGCTGGATCGATGGATGTATCGTCTTATTGAAGCTGCAACCAAATCTTCAAATCTTAGAGTATACTAGCTGTAGGAATTGAGGTGCATTGACTGATGGGATTCTAACAGATTTCCATTGCAGCCCTTGCTAGTCAACTTGACTTTTGGTTCTCAAGCATTTGTGTTCCTTTTCAAAAAGGACATTCTATTAAGAGACGTGTACACCTTGGTGTTTTTGTGTATCAATTTTTTGTAGACCCAATGTTTTCGAGCCATTTTGACATTTGTTGAAACAAATCTGTGCGCTCCATCTTACTTGTCAAATTGAATGCCACCTTGTTGTCAAGTCGCATTTTTGTATAGTCTTGACATACCAAAGCTTTCCATCTGATTTGGGAGAGAAGTAATATCCTTCATCAGTTGGTACTCAAAGATTATTTCAAATTATTTTAAGAGGAGGAAGTTGAACTCTTGCTGCCCTAACTTCTCCACTCGCATTGGAGCTCCTATTTTGCTGTCCCCATTGAAAACCGGCATTCTTTCAGGCCTCATACTTTCATTTTTCTTTTCCAATATGTGTTTAAAAGGCACTTGATTTCTTCTTACCTCTCAGTTGTTTTTTCTTGTTAATCTTATTATTATTTTCATGTCATCTTCTTCTTACTATTAATGTGAATATTACAATTAGTACTATGAAAATAAATCAATAATTGTGTGGATCAACAAAAAGAGAATAAAAAATGATATGCACTCAAAGAACACTTAACTAGCACTTATATCGAAAGGAGGTGCAATGGTTATGTTGATAGAAAACTATATGTAAGCTAATATGTTTTTAATTCTATTTGTGCATAGAAGATTCATTAGTTTTATTTACTAAGTTTTGTATATAAAGTAATATTTAAAACATTGTGCATAATTTTATTTCGTTTTATGTATAAAATATTATATTTGTAGCTTTACTTTTTGGGGGAATGATGATATCATTGACATAAGCACATCCTATAAATGAACATATAATTCAAAACTTTCAATATTTTTCACATAAAATAATATCAAATTGCATTCACAAAAGACATAAATTCATAAATTAAGACTAAGAATAAACTTGTTTTTTTAAAAGGGTAAACGCTTTTGACCTGGAGCTATGAATCGGCGAGGTCACAAACAAGGGATCTCATCCCCAATTTAAACATTCGACAATTACACCCTAGTGGGGTTTGAACTTTGATGGCAAGAATACGACAACTTAGCCATCATACTATGCCACTATTGGCAGACTAAGAATAAACTTGTTACTTGTGGCATGTGAACTGAATTGTTGCAGTCCTAAAAAGATTTGATAGGTGTTAGAGAAAAATCAATATTAATATTTTAATTCTAGGTATATGTTTATAATTTTAGGGTTGTATTAAGAATAATGCAAATGCTTCCCAAAGTAAGATAAACTTAAATAAAATATAGAAATATGTAAATGACAATAATCAATTTTAAATTCTTTGGAATGGTCAGCAACAAGATTGATCTCAAAATAATTTTATCCAAAGGTATCCTTGTTGCATAGGCTTAAAAGGTAGCCTTGTAGTCATGAAAGAACAAGATGGTGTCACTGATGCGATTAGTAAAAGAATGGTTAGTATTGTTGAAAGGGATGAACTTCTCTTGAACAAAATAATCATTGCCCTTTGGATTGGATGGTGAGGGGTTTCTTTCCTTAAAAGTTTCAAGATGGTAACATGTTTTATAAAAATAAAAATAAAATAATATAAGATTTTGTTGGTGTAAACATGAATATTATTTAATTAGTTCACTTCTTAGGTTTTATTCACAATTATCAGCTAAGTTTATTTAGGGTATACGTAGGACACTTATCTCTTTATGTCTAATATCATAAGATTGAGACATTTGTCATAATTTTATGTTGTCCTATGTTTCACTTAGCTTATGTAACCAAGGGGTTTTCATTGTAATTAATTCACATGTTATTTTATTTACATTCTTTGATAAGAATATAAGTTATTCTTGCTATATTGATCTTCTCATTTATATATGTTTTTCATTAAGCTTCTAGATCTTGGGTGCTCGTCTTCATAATAAAATCTTACATGGTATTAGAGTTTGTTGAGTGCATTTGGTTAGTCTTTTGAGAGATCTTGAGTGTAGTAGATCTTGGTGGATCTTGAAAAGTTGAATATGATTTTTTTTTTTTGCATTAAATAATGATTCGAAAAATTATAAAAATTTGATAGAAATATTAGTTTATGGATTTTGTATTGCAAGTTCATATAGAGCATGTTGGTGCAAATTTGAGGTCACCATTGAATTTAAGGTGTCCAAGAAAGTCAATTTAGTTTTTTGATTTATCCAAATTGAATATTTAAATTTAGATCTACAAGGGTTCAAAATTTTAAAAAATATTTATTATATTAAAAAAGTAGCTATAATTTTTGAGCATTTTGAATCAAATATGATCTTATCATTGTATCAAGAGGGTCAAATAATCTAATGATTGATTGTTAATTTGTCAAATTTGGACACTTTTGTTCTAGGGTCTTAGAATTATTTTGTTGTCTCATTGTATAAATAGCATTAGTATGATTTGCATAATAATAATTTTTTTCAATATATTTTAAAAAATAAAATTATATATATATATATATATGTATGTATGTATGTATGCATGTATGTATGGTTTGTAGACTTGCGACTTGTGCCATGTGGTGCATGACCACAAGTTTCATTGTTGGTGATTGATATCACAACCTGCCACCTAATGGTTTAAATTAAGTTGACAAAGGTCGCAAATAGTTCACTCATTGCAAAACCACTTTTGGTTATAAAAGGTAGTTTTTGATTTCCAAATTAATGATTTTGACCACTCAAGGGTGGTTTTATGATATTTGAGGGTGGTTTCAAGACTTGAGGAATATTATGGCCAATTGGACATATTCTAGTGATTGGGTATGCTAACATTAGTATGACGTAATTAGGCCCTTTGTTCCAATTTGGCCTCCCTCTATAATGGAGTTTTGGTTTTGACAATTGATCTTTAGAAGGCCATAACTTAGTATCCGATTTTTTTTGAAGCATTTTTTTATTTGAGATAAAAAGTTTGCAAGTTTCACATTGGTGCAAATATTTTTTTGATTTTGGTGTCAATTTTTTTTTTTTTTCCAGAAATTGTAGATTCTCATAGGTGGTCTTGAGTAATTGTCAGCTTAGGAACTTCCAAGGTTTCGTTTAGGTTTATATGCTAACATTTTTTGGTGCATTTTTTTAAAGTGCATTCTTTTTTTTATACTTTGTAGTGGTATGATCAAATTGATTTTTTTTATCAAAAAAATTGTACTTTCATTTATGTGGCCAAATTTGGCATTTGTAATGCACTAAGATTAAAACTACTTCGTTTTTTTGGCAAGTGACAATTGTAATTCTACTACTTGCTAGAGAGGTCGTTTCATTGAATGAATTTGGGGTGTGGGGGGTAATCTTGTGGTTGATTCATTGTATTGAGATTATTGATCTTTGATTTTATCATTTGATGATGTATCATGAGTTTTTCTATTTATCATTGTGTGGTAATCTTGGATAAGGACAATTATGAGTTTTGGTAAAAAGACATCTTGACACATCTCATTTAGCTTAATCATTTGCCTTATTTTTATGATTTTTTACTTAAACCAAACACCCTTGGAAGAAAACTATTTTGGAAAAATATTGGTTATGTTGTAAGATTAATTGGTTCTAGTGTTGATCGCATACTATGTGTTCTTTATCAGGCATTGATTTCCTTCACACACATTGGACTAAGATTTGAGAGATCTTTGAAGACCCTCATATCTTTCCATTCCTAGATGATTTTATTTTAGATTGCTTTATTCTCCTTGATGATGCATATAATATACCCTTGAATGATGATACTTTAGAGGAGTTTGAATATATTGAAGATCTTGAATGCTCATATGATAGAGATTTCTCTTTTTGTTGTTGTCTTCTATCAAGATTACATCTCCATCTACTATTACTTTTGATGAGAATAATATTGCTACATCCATGGGTCCTAATGATTTAGTGCAATATGATATTCAACATCTTTCATATATAGCTACTTGGGATGAGTACTTGACATATGTTGTATGTTTGTTTTGTGAGCATTATCTAATAGACTTGGGGGACACTATTGAGGATATTCATTTCTTCTTCGATGTTTCCTTTTATAGAATTGTGTCATCCTTTTTAGATGTCGTGAAGGAACATTTACACCCTTATGTTCTTTTTTATATGATCATTTATCATAGTTTAACATTGGCTTGGAGACTCTTGGGTATCATTTGTATAACTGTGTGTTTCATCAATTGGTATCAAAGCAAGTTCTTTCAGAAAGAGCTTAATTGCTTGAAGGTAGATTGTGGAAGCACACATGGCCAAAGGATATGGATTTTCCTCAAATAGGGCACACCACTATTTGATGGATCAAATTATGCTTTTTGAAGCATGAGGATGGAGACTTACTTGAATGCTCTAGGTTGTGATATTTGGTAATCCGTTGAAGTTGGACCAAGCCGAAAAGAAGGCAAGTGAGAACAATGCAAAAGCCAAAAATGGAATCTTGTGTGGATTATCCGAATTAGAGTTTGTGAAGGTTATGCATTTCAAATTGGCTAAAGACATGTGGGACAAGTTAAAAAATATATATAAGGAGATGACAAAATTAAGAAGGTCAAGCTTGAAACCCATGAGAGACAATTTGAGAGTTTAAAGATGAAGGACAAGGAAGATATTGTTTCCTATCTACTTCACATGGATAAAATCGTCAATACCTTGAATGCAATAATTGTGCAAAAGGTTTTAATATCTCTCCCCATGAGATTTGATGTGAATGTTTACATCATCGAGGAAATGAGGGATCTAAACACTTTGATGGGATCCTTATAGCATATGAAATGAGGACAAAGAAGGAGAAGCCATCAAAATGGCAAGTGACCTTCAAAGCATCCAAGAAGATGAACAAATAATATGAATCAAGTGAAATTTCAAGTGACAAATAGGAAGCTCACTTTGTGAGGAAGAACAAGAAAGTTTCGAAAGCAAAAAGGCAAGTATACCCTAAATGTTTCAATTATATAATTTAGGCCATTTTTCTTCCAAATGTCCTCAAAATGAGAGCAATGAGGAATAAAAATACAACAAAAAGAAAGGAAGGAAATATCACTATAACAAGAAAAGGAGCACACAAGGAAAGTATGAACTTTCAAAGACATAAGAAGAGTATGTACATCCAATAAGCAAGTAGCTCATCCAAAGAAAGCAATGGAAGCCTCTCCAATCGGGATAGAGAATAAATACTCTTCATGGTGATAGAAGCTAAGGATGGTGAAGACAAGAAAAGAACGAGATTTAAAGGAAGAACATACTGAAGATGATGAAGAAGAGGAGCTTTAGGAAGAACTCCAATATGCCTATCATAAGATCAAGAAGCTCAAGAAGAAAAATTCGAGGTTAAAGTCACAAATTCAAGAGGATCGTGAAACTAAAGTGAAATAATCTCAAAGTATTGAAGAATTGGAAAATACAATCATGGACCTAAAGATTCAAATTGAGGAAGAAAAACTAATTGAAGAAGTTGTAAGAGATCAGCTAAAGGAAAAGGAATTGGAGTGTAAGTTGTTTCCTTGAGGAAGGAGTTGGAGAAATCAAATATTCAATTAAATCGAAGCATGAAGTTTGAAAAGAGCTCCAAAATTTTGAAGGATATTATCAGCTTGCAAAGATCGCCTTTCATCAAGAAAAACAAAGAAGGATCAGGCTCTAAGACTACAAAGTTACCAAATAAGACAAATGAAGAGAAGTCCAAAGGGTATGCAAATGTACTCAAAAGCTCCAACAATGGTGATAGTTCCAAGAAGAGAGAAAGTAATATCACTCACAAAACCAGTATCCTTCAGAAAGGAAATAATGAAGATTTCATTAGACTATTTCCTCAAAGGCAAGCTCAAATGAACAATTTTCAACATTCCTTTTATGGTTATTGTTTATTTTGCAATAAATTTGGTCATAAAGCGAAAAATTGTAGAGTTCATGTAAGGAGGGATTCAGGTTTCTTAAAAAGAAACTATAATCCATTTGCACCTCTAACATGCTACAAGTGTAATAATTTTGGTCATACAACACGTTCATGTAGAAGTGATTTTATTGTACCTCCAAAATGAAACAAGGAGGACGTTCATGACAAGCCAAAAGAAGAATATATAAAAGTTTGGAAGAAGAGGTAGGAACATGAAATGGTTGAGAAATCCATGCTAGTACAAACAACCTTTCATGTCCAAAATAAAGGAAATTCAGTGGTATATTGACAATGGGTGATCAAGTCACATGACAAGGGGAAAAATCAAGTTCCTTACTTTGAAGGAGATAAATGGAGGCACTGTTAAGTTTGGAGATAATGCTATGGAAAGAATAAAAAGAAAATGAACTCTTAGTTTTGACAATGAAAAGACAAGGCTGGAAAATATATTATATATCGAAGGTTTGAAGCATAATGTTCTAAGTGCGAGTTAATTATTTGGTCAAGGGAACACACTCACATTTCATCCTAGTAGTCATGGAATTAGAAAGACATGAATAGGGAAACTTGTTACAAATGCTAGCAAAACTACAAATAATCTCTATATTCTTAGTGAAGTCAACAAAGAAAAATACATGGCACAAGAAGATGAGAGTTGATTGTGGCACAAAAGGATGGGACATTTGAAATTTGATAACATTGTGAAGATTAGCAATAAGCAAGTTGTAAGGGACATGCTGAAGATAGTGAATCCCCCTAATACTATTTGAAAATAATGCTCGTTTGGAAAAGAAAATAAGGTCGAGTTTCAAATCAAAGGAATAATCTAAATCAAAGCCTTTGGAACTTACACGTACTAACTTATGTGAGCCAATAAGGAGAAAAAACTTACAAGGTGAGAGCTATTTCATGTTATTAATTATTCTCGGATGACTTGGACTACCTTCATAAAAGAAAAAATGGAAGCTCTTGAGAAGTTTAAGACATTTAAAGATTTGGTAGAGAATGAAATTGGTTTGAGATCAAATGCCTAAGATCTGATAGAGGAGGAGAATTCACCTCAAATGAGTTTGAAGAATTCTATGAACAACAAATAATATGAAGACAATATTCAGCTGCAAGAACTCCACATGAAAATGAAGTTGTTGAGAGGAAAAATAGGGCAGCCCAAGGAATGGAAAGAGCAATGTTGAATAAGTCTAATATTACTGACACCTTCTCAAAAGAAGCAGCACATACAATTTTCTATGTTTTAAATCAAGCATAAATCAGGGTGAATAATAGAAAAACTCCATACAAACTTTGGAAGGGAAGCCCTATGTCAGTGGAATACTTTAAGGTATTCGAGAGAAAATGTTATATTAGGAGAGATGATGAAGATGAGAAAGTTTTATTCTAGGTGTGATGAGGGTATCTTCCTTTGATACTCTACAGGAAACAAGGCTTGTAGATGTTATAACAAAATATTATAATTTTTTTTTGAAAGAGCAAATGTGAGAGTTGATGAAGAAAGACATAAAAAAGAAATAGCACAAGAAGTTGATAATAAAGAAGATAGTATTAAAGAAGATGAAGTAGAGGAAGAAGTTGAAAGTAAAGAAGTTGAACAAAGAAATCCAAAAACTCAATCAAGAGCACCACCCGAGATTCCATCCAAATTTGTTTAAAAAAATCATCTAGAAAATATAATTATTGGTGAGAGAGATACATAAATTCAAACGAGGAGAGTAGCCAGTACATCCAAACATGCAAACTTGTAATTTCTCTCTAAAATGGAACCTAAGAATTTTGAGGAAGCTTGAGAAGACAAGTATTGGGTAAAAGCTCTGAAAGAAGAATTAGATCAAATCAAGAAGAATGGAACTTGGGAAGTTGTCCCAAGACCTAAGGATAAAAATATGATTGGCACTAAGTGGGTATTCAAGAACAAGTTGAATGAGGTTGGCCAAGTTGTGAGGAACAAGGAAATATTAGTATGCAAGGGATATGCTCAAGTTGAAGGAATAGATTTTGAAGAAAATTTTGCCCTATTGCACATATGGAGGCTATAAGGATATTTTTAGCATTTTCTTGTTTCAAGAATTTTAAAGTCTATCAAATGGATGTCAAATTAAGTTTTCTTTATGAAAACTTGGAAGAAGTGTATACTAAATGACTAGAAGGGTTTCTCCTATCAAAGAACGATGACTATGTATGTAGGCTAAAGAAAACACTTTATCGATTGAAACAAGCCCTCGAGGCTTGGCACTCAATATTGGACAAGTATTTACAACAAGATTTTAAAAAGGGTATTACTGACAACAATCTATACATTAAAATTGAGGTGATCATCATTTGATTGTTATAGTTTATGTCACAGATGAAATTATTTTTTAAGGTAGCAATGATAAGATGTGTCGTGAGTTTGCAATGAACATGCAAAAGGAGTTCAACATGTCTATGCTTTGTGAGTTGTCTTTATTTTTCGAGTTACAAAAACCTGTTGCATTTATGGCACCTTGCTGTATTAATGACAAAAACTTGAGTCAAAATTTCACGATTTCAACTTCATAGGGGACAACAATGAAGTGTCAGCAGTCCAGATACCTCATTTCTTGCAAATTTTTGAGTAGGATGGTTGCATGACGCGTGGACGCCTGCGCGATGTGCTAGCATCCCTAAACTTTTTGAGTTTTAAATGAGGGAGTCTCGCATCCTTTGCCTATGACACATGTCATTGTGGTAGTAATACGAGTGTAACAAAAGTTTCAACCCATTTGACCTCTCAAAACTCCTCTTTTCACTATCATTATCATTCATTCTCACTCTCTCATTTGATCTTTCTCTCTTGCTCTATTCTCTCTTCTACATATTTTCTCTCTTACTCTTTCTAGCGAAGCTCTACCAAATTTTCATCACAACAATCAAGGATCTCTTGCAAGCAAGCATGTCTTGTCTATCAAGCCAAGAGGGGAGCCACATACTGTTGGTAATGCTCTCTTGTCTATTTACAACCGTTTACTTGTCTCGTCTATTTTATTTGTGATAGGGGATCTCCTCCACAATGGGAATTTTTTCTATCACCCATATTTTAAATTTCATGTCATTTTGTCTATATCTATCTATCTGGTTGTTCGTGGAGGTGGAAATACCAAAACGAGGGTTTGACTAAGGAAAGCCTCGAAACAACCCCAACATCTTTCCTTGTTCTACTTGTGTGTAGATGTATAGACTCAAGGAGTTGAACCTTGCAGACTTAAGGTCTTTACTCTTTATTTTGATAGGGATGACAACACGAGACACATACGTGCCCACAGTGTGCTATTGTTCGTGACCAAGGCTTTGCCCTTCTGAAGGTAAAATTTGTGAGTTTTAAGCTTTCTGTTTGTATAATCTATATCTTGTAATTTTTATATTAGTTTCTGTTATTTAGCAATTTGTCATTCTTTCCCTTCATAGCTTATCACTTCATTTAATCAAGTTATTCAAATATTCTTTATTCTCTACTTTGTCACTTAAGCTTTGTACTTTGAGGTAACCAAGGGCTATTCACTCCCTATAGACTCTATTTTTCTTGAGACTTAGGAGTAGTGAATCCCCTCCTTTACATGAAGTTTTTTATATGTGACAACAACAAGACCTGACATTATGCAAGTAGTTGGTTTGGTGGTACAGTTTTACGCAACATCAAAAGAAACTCATGTGCAAGTGATGAAGATAATATTCAAATATCTATAAGGCACTATGGATTTTGGGTTGTGGTATCCAAGAGGTGAAGATTTCACCCTCACAACATACACAAATGTGGATTGGACTGACAATATTGATGATAGAAAAAGCACAAGTGGAGGTACATTCTTTCTTGGCCACAATCTTATATCATGGTTAAGTAAGAAATAAGAGTCGGTGTCTTTTTCCCCAATAGAAGGAAGAATATGTTGCAACAACTTCTTGTTGCACTCAAGTCCTTTGGATGAAAAAAACCTTGAAGGACACCAAGGTTGAGTATGAGCACCCCATTTCCATATTTTATGATAAGACAAGTGCAATTAACATATCAAAGAACCCAAACATGTACTCAGAATGAAGCACATTCTGATCAAATATCATTTCCTAAGAGAGCAAGTGGTTGATCAAGAGGCGAAGTTGGAGTATGTTGCTACAAAGGAATAAATTGTATAAATTTTCTTGAAGCCACTACCAAAAGAGAGTTTTGAGTACCCGAGGGAAAAATTGGGAGTGGTATCACTCTCATCTAGTCACTAAGTTCATCAATAAAAGCATATGTTTAGGGGGGGCTATTCATTATCTTATCTTTCTGCCCTAGGATACCATTGCCATTGATGTTAAAGGGGGAGAAGTAGAGTAAGGGGAAGCATTTCAATCAGGGGGAGAAGTATGGTGCTGTTGCATTTTAAGATTATCTCTGTACAGGGTTTTCATCAATGACAAAGGGGGAGATTGTTGGTAATATTGTCATTGATGTCAAGGGTATATAGACAAGTGATGAGAGCCATTCACGTTCAATTTTATGCCATGTTTTAACCTTTTTTCATATGCCTTTATCCCCATTTTCATATTCCATTTTCATACATTATCATACCATTTTACCACCTTTTGTTGCATATATATATATATATATATATATATAAAAGTGGTATTTAATATAGTTTTGGATAAAATTGTGAATATTAATTATTGATTGTCTTTACTAATAAGCACTGCTATTTTAGCTTTAGAAAATGTATCATATAACATGATATTGGGAAAAGAGATTGTTGGTGTAATTAAATATTTTGTACCTTGTCCTAGGTCTTGATTACACCTTAGTTAAGTTTACTTAGGGACCACATAGGAGGTTGTTGGAGATTTTCCACCTTTGGTGGAGTTGACATCTCATTACCTCATCATTTCCACCTTTTGTGGACACATCATGTGATTATTTCTCCACCTTTTGTGGGAGATCCACCTTTTGTGGTGATTATAACATTATCACCTTTCCACTTTAGGTGGAGTGATAACCTTTCATTGTTGTCACAAGTCATAAGATTACGACACTTGTCATAATCTTATGCCCTTCTATGTTCTCACCTTGGCTATATATCCAAGGGGTCTCCTATGTACTATTTGCTCATTACATTCTATCATATTGACAGAATACAGTTTATTCTTGTCATCTTGTTTCTATCTCTCTTATGCTTGTGCTTTCTATTAGGCCTCTAGATCTTGGGTGGCTACCTTCATAGCCAATTCTTACATGGTATCAGAGCTTTTGGAGTGCCTTTAGTTAGTCATTCAGAGAGATTCTTGGAGGGTTCCATTATTGGCCTTATGTTGCACGTGCATATTGGGAGTTTGTTGCATCAGATCTGAGCTCACCATTGCGTCCGGAGTGTCCGAGATAGTCAAATTTTCCTTTTGTTTCGTCTCAGTTGGACATTGGAAGCCAAATCTGCAAAGGGCTGAAGATCGGAGGTGGTTACCAGATCCAAAAGCTAGCTGCCACTTTGGAGCATTTTCAGCCAAAAAGGACACTGCCATTGTGTTCAGAAGGGCCAAAAACCCATAGATCGACTGCCAAATCGTCTAAATCAGAGCAAGTTGTCCGTCGAGGCAAAATTTTTTTGCTGGCCGAGCCGTACGGCCCAGCCATTATTGCAGTCGGTACGATTTTTCTTAAAAAAAAAATATTTTAATATTTTCTGCGTATTTCAAAAAAAATAAAAAAAAATTTCATTTATATTTCGCAGGATTTTTTTTTAAAAATATAAAAAATCAAAAAAAAATTTTAAATTCTGCGGAGGTACCGCAGACGGTACACAGACTGCAGACGTCTGCAGTACCGCGTACCCGCGGGCCCAACGCAGCCTGCCACGTGGCCCCCGCGGGCCCCTCTCCCTCCACCGGCAGTCGGCCGGTCAAACCGGCGACGAATTCAAAAACCGGCGCTTTCATATTTCCCGGCCGGCAATCACACACACTTCGGCGGCGGCAATTTTTAAAAATTCCGGCGAATCTTTGTAAGATTCCCGCAACAGGAATCCGGCGATTTTTGGAATATTCCGTCACGCGAAAATTTTCTGGCAAGGGCGAACGACAGCGACGGTGACGTGCATACGGCCGTCAAATTTAACCCGATGTTTTGATGACGTCAGCACTGCGTCAGCATCCTTTGAAAATTTTTGACCCCCTCTCCGTTGAGCTTTTTGATTTTGCAGTTCATCTTCAGAGGCTCATATCTTGGTCATTTTGAGGCCTTTTTTGGTGCAATTTTTTTTGATTTAGGCTAATTTTTCGTGTACATCGCAGTGGTGAAGTTATTTTATGATTTTGGTGCACCGATTTTCCAAAAAATTTGATTTGTCTCAGATCTTGTTCGATTGTCACCGTTTTTGCAACTTCCGGGGCTCCGTTCAGGCTCATACGAACTCCTTTTCATGTGCCGTTTTTTTTGAAAGTGCATTATTTTTTTTGAAATTCATAGTGGTGCTATCAGTTTGTAGTAATTGTGATCAAAAATTGTACTTTCAGCACTTGGTCATTTTTGGCCTATTTTGGGCATTTGTAAAGTTAAGATCTCAGTTTGATCTTTTGTATCAGTTATTTGAGTCTGTTTTAGCCTACTTAAGGCTGTTGTAAAACATTGAAAATCAGAAGCTCACTTTGCTTGGCTTGCAAGTGGCCATTGTACACGCACTAATTATAAAGTGCCAAATCATCTTTTTTGGGGGGGGGGTTCTTTGATTGAGTGAATTTGGGGGGGTGTCTTGAGTGATTGTGCCTCTCTCTCTATCTTGTTCTCTTTCATTTTGCTGCTATGGGTTCTCCTAAGTTTCCCTTGTTAACTCCACATAATTATGCTTCTTGGAAAATTGATGCATGGAGTAAGTTAATGGAAAAAGGATTAACTCATTATATTGATGGAACTGTTGTTGCACCATCTGATCCTAAAGCTGATCCTACTTGCTCATTTGGATTGGCTCACTAAAAATACTATGGCTCTTGGAACATTAAGGAAATATGTATCAAAAGATCTAATCTTTCAAATTGATAAGTGTAAAACAATTAAAGAAGCTTGGGAAAAGTTTGGTCAATTATATGGCCAAGTTGATGAGATTAAAGGTTATCAGCTTGACAATGATCTCATAATGTTAGATCCCAAGAATTTTGATACAATCCAAGACTATGTCACTAAGGCAAATGAGCTAAGAGCACAGCTTAAGGATTGTGGCATTGACAAGAAGGATGCACAGTTGGTCTACAATTTGTTGGGAAAGCTTCCATCAGAATATGCAGCATTTGTTTCTAGCTTCCAAACCCATCGCTTGACAGTAGGTAGTTCTTTCACTATGCCTACATTTGATGCTTTCACAGAAATGTTGATGTTAGAACAAGCAAAGTTAGTAAGCATGGGGATTCTTAAGTCTTCAAAGTCCAAAGCTTTGGTGGCCAATCAAGGGAATCAAGGGACTCAAGGAAAGGGTTCCAATAAGAAGCAGAAGCAATCTAATCCAAAGAATCAACAAGATAAAGCACAATCATCCTCTCCAAAACAAGGGAATTCTTCATCACAAGGGAATTCTACATCTTCTCCCAAGAAGGGAAATTCAAGCAAGAAGGAGAGACCAACTTGTTCATATTGCAAGAGGGTTGGTCATGATGAGCATCATTGCCACACTAAGCAAATTGATGAGTTGACAAACATCATCAAGAAGAACAACATCAATTTGCCATCTGCCTACAAGAAGAAGGATTCATCTTCTTCCACTTCCTCACAATCAAAAGGAAAAGGGCAAGCATTTGTGGCTACTTCAGGTTCTTCACAGCAATGGATACTTGACTCGGGTGCCACTCATCATATGGGTTCTTCAAGGGAACAATTTTCTTCTTTGGAGCAATCTAAGGTACCTCACATCTTCATAGGAGATGATACTCAAGTGGAAGTTGAAGGCGAAGGTTCGGTTGCCATGGATAATGGAGCATTTGAGAATGTTCTCTATGTTCCTAACTTGAGTGCCAATCTTCTCTCAATCTACCAAATCACTCACTTTGGAGATGGCAAGAAAGTTGAGTTTCTACCAGATTCAGTTGTGGTCAAAGAACTTAAGGATGATGCCTTAGTTGCAGTGGGACAAGCCAATCACAACACATGGCTTTACTCATTCTCCCACTTTGTACCTAAGTCTCCTTCTACAGCTTTGCTCACTCATTCAAATTCAGAAAGCAAGCTATGGCATGAGCGGTTTGGACATATCAATTACCGCTATCTTCAGCAGCTTAGCTCCAAGGCTATGGTTACAGGACTACCTCAAATCAGCTTTTCAGAAGGTGTTTGTTCAGGTTGTTCCATGGGTAAGCATCCAGAAGAGAAGTTTGAGAAAGGGAAGTCTTGGAGAGCTTTACAAGTTCTTCAGTTGGTTCACAGTGATGTAGCAGGACCATTTCCAGTGCCATCATTTAGCAAGGCTCGCTATGTCCTCACTTTCATTGATGACTACTCTCGCTTCACATGGGTCTACTTTCTTGTTCACAAGAGTGAAGTGTTTGACAGATTTCTTGCCTTCAAGGCTCATGTTGAGAAGCAATCAGGGAAGCAAGTCAAGATTCTTCGCACAGACAATGGAAGGGAATATGTGAACAATAGACTTGAGGAATTTTGTACTCTTGAGGGGATTACTCTTCAACATTCAGTTGCATACACTCCACAGCAGAATGGTGTAGCTGAAAGAAAGAATAGAACCCTTAAGGAGATGGCTAGCTGCATGATTCATGCTCGATCTCTTGGTCCTCAATTTTGGGCAGAAGCTATCAGTTGTGCCACTCACATCCAAAATCGGGTTCCCCATAAAGCTTTGAAGGGTATGACTCCTTTTGAGGCTTGGTGTGGTAGAAAACCAGTTGTGAGACACTTCAGAGTTTTTGGTTGTCCAGCTTGGGCACGAATACCTCCAGAGAAGCGCAAGGCATTGGAACCTCAGAGTAGACCTTGCATCTTTGTTGGATATCCTGAAGGTGTTAAGGCATATAGACTTTTGGATCCAGAGACACATGAGTTATTCATTGAGAGGAGTGTTCACTTTGAGGAAAGCTCTCCTAGCTTGACCTCTAATCCTCCTCTTCCTTCCTCCCTAGTGGAAAGTGATGACAGTGACTCCGATGATGATTCTTCCTCAACTTTGACTCGCAAGATCACACCTTCGCAGGGTCCACTTGTAGTTGAGGCATCTCGTCCTTCATCTCCTACTAGACCTCGTTGGGCTCGACAGACTCTTGAGTCAGCAGGTTCTCTTGTTGGGGATCCTTCAGATACTCGAAGGACTCGGTCACAACATCAAAATTTTCCACATGCTTATATTGCTACTGCTTCAGATCCACAATCCTTTAAGGAAGCTTCGGGCATTCCTGAATGGGATTCAGCAATGGAGGAAGAGTATAGTTCCTTGATGAGGAACAACACATGGGATTTAGTTCCTCTTCCTAAGGGAAGAAAGATGGTTCGATGTAAGTGGATCTATCGGACTAAGTATGCAGCGGATGGAAGTGTGGATAAATACAAAGCTCGGCTTGTGGCAAAAGGTTTCTCACAGGTTCCAGGTGTTGACTATACTGAGACCTTTGCACCCGTTGCTAAGATGAACTCCATTCGCTTGACACTCGCTATTGCTGCAGCTCATGGTTGGGCTGTACATCAGATGGATGTGAAGAGTGCATTTCTTCACGGGGATCTTCATGAGGAGATTTACATGGAGCAGCCACAGGGATTCATACAGGATTCTTCATTGGTTTGCAGATTGAGGAAGTCTATCTATGGCCTCAAACAGGCCCCTAGGGCTTGGTATGCCAAGATGGATTCCTTTCTTCTCTCAGCAGAATTCACAAGGTGTCATTCTGATCCGAATGTCTACATTCTGAAACAGGATGATTCTCACTTGCTACTTGTGCTCTATGTTGATGATTTGATCATTACAGGGAGTCTCATCCATCATTGGCAGTGTCAAATCTGCTTTGCAAGACAGATTTGCTATGACCGACTTGGGCCTTTTGCACTATTTTCTTGGGATTGAGATCACACAGTCAGCTTCTGGGATTTCTCTTTCTCAGCCCAAGTATGCTCTTGATCTTCTAGCTCGATTTCACATGGCTGATTGTAAGCCTGCACCGACTCCCTTTCTTTCAGGAGTCAAGCTTGAGGCTAAGTGTTCTACTCCACTTGTTGATGCCACTTTGTATCGTCAGCTTGTTGGGAGTCTCATCTACTTGACTCACACACGCCCTGATATTTCCTTTGCAGTTGGCATGGTTTCACGCTTTATGTAGGAACCACATGAGCTTCATTGGAAAGCTTCCAAACGTATCTTGCATTACATCCAGGGTACACATCATCATGGGATTCATTATACAGCAGGTACAGGACTTACCTTGGTGGGATATACAGATTCTGATTGGGCTGGCGATATTGATGATCGTAAGTCCACTTCTGGCTACAATTTTCATCTTGGTTATGGCCCCATTTGTTGGCAAAGTAAAAAGCAACATGCTATTGCTCTTTCTTCGACTGAGGCTGAGTATCGAGGGGCTGTTAATGCCGCTACTGAGGCTATTTGGCTTCAAAATATTCTCACTGAGTTTGGGTCCACTCTTCCTCGTCCTACAGTCATTCATTGTGACAATCAGAGTGCCATCCAGATCTTGAAGAATCCGGTTCACCATCAGAGAACCAAACACATAGAGATTCATATGCACTACATTCGGGAGCTAATACAGGAGCAGGTCATCGATTTGCAATATTGTCCTACAGCAGAGCAGGTTGCAGATATCTTCACCAAACCCTTCACTGAGAGTATCTACCATCATTTGCGAGCTCTCTTGGGGGTGCGGGATGTTTCTTCTGAGGAGGTCACTTGACTTCTTCATTCTCTCTTATGGGGGGGATTTTTCCTCACTCAAGGTTTTGCCTTCTCATTTTTTTTAGTTTTTGTTTCATCTCTCTTTTGGGGGGGAGTTTTTTCCCACGTGGTTTTCTCCCTTTCTCCGCTTTCTGAGAGATTGCATTGCATTTGTACATGGGTACCTAACATGGCCTAGTAGCCGGGACCCATCTTGCATTGTTTTCTTTTGTGTACATTCTCCCTAAGTTGCACTTAAGGGGGGTGTTGGTGTAATTAAATATTTTGTACCTTGTCCTAGGTCTTGATTACACCTTAGTTAAGTTTACTTAGGGACCACATAGGAGGTTGTTGGAGATTTTCCACCTTTGGTGGAGTTGACATCTCATTACCTCATCACTTCCACCTTTTGTGGACACATCATGTGATTATCTCTCCACCTTTTGTGGTGATTATCACATTATCACCTTTCCACTTTAGGTGGAGTGATAACCTTTCATTGTTGTCCCAAGTCATAAGATTACGACACTTGTTATAATCTTATGCCCTTCTATGTTCTCACCTTGGCTATATATCCAAGGGGTCTCCTATGTACTATTTGCTCATTACATTCTATCATATTGACAGAATACAGTCTATTCTTGTCATCTTGTTTCTATCTCTCTTATGCTTGTGCTTTCTATTAGGCCTCTAGCTCTTGGGTGGCTACCTTCATAGCCAATTCTTACAGAGATAATGGTAGCAATACAAAAATTGACAAGTGACCAACCTAAGTCTGGTTCTTGTAACCATGGGAAGGAATGGTGAAGACTTTTTGAAGATTTCCATGATCTTTTTGTTTCAAATCCCAAATTGATATAGTTAATGTCTTTAACATATTATTAGTAAATCAGTTTAGAAAGATTGATTATAGGCCACCTCACTCTTTCTTAAACCGATTAATGTATTTTCAGCCATAATAGTCCAAAATGTGAACATATATTTGGTATTTTGTTTTATATGTAAAAACTATATATAAGCTATCTCATGTGGGTAGACAATTTCAATTCTAAAAAATATAATATCAATATTATTATCTTATGCTCTAAGTTGATTTTGCGAATTCCTTAAGTGCTCTCTTCAATTGACCGACTAGGAGAAAGGGCCCACTCCACGACCACTGATTGACTGTATTTTATATTACTTTTGTGTGAGGTATGATTCTTTGTGATAAATTAATTAGAGTAAATTCATGAAGTGTGAATTTATGGTGTGATAAGTTTTGGATATGTTTTGAATTAATTAGTGTATTTTTTGTTGTTGTAATCAGATTTACACATGTCATGTCACCAAGAGCTATCTCATTTCCTATCACCAGAATTATTTCATTACAGTTTTTGTATTATAATTTTCTACTTTTATCTCTCAGATTTGGAGTAATTTTCAGAGCATACTAACGATCTAAGAGTATCAAAGGGTTGATATAATTTAAAAGATTTATTTTCATTAAGTAGAACTTTTAGTTTTAAAGTTAGTAGTGCATTTCATTACACTCACCTCACTACCTATAGCCCTTTTGCATATAGCCACACCATCTTTCACAAGTTTACTCCCCCAAATTGACACTTAGACCAAAACAAATCTAGTTATTAATATTAAATCTTTATCATCATCTACCCCCCATTTTGGCCTATCATTTTGGCGTTGTTGTTGGGGAAAGGTGTCAACAACCTATTAGCTTGGTGAGTTGATTTGGAACTAATGCATTAGGAAGAAAGCTCACACAACTGTCGACCTTACCTAGGTGAGTAATCCTAATTTGCGTTGTTTTAATTCATATAGATGCATTGTTAGATTTCGTAGGTAGATATTAGTAGATACAACCATTTATATATATTCACACCAATTGTTGTGATTCAATTGATAAAAATAAGTAATTTTGAAGAAACAACACAACAAACATAAAAATGTTGCATTTTCAAGGTAGTTCAAACACATCAATTTTGAGAGAAAATGCTTAACAAATGAAGAATCTGAAGGTCATAGAAGAAGGAAAATGTGATTGGTGGTGGGGGCTCCGCCCCTCGAACCTACCCTGTATCGCATGTGCCTAGGGCATTACCCCGAGACCTCACAAAGGGGTGCTGCCCTTTGACCCCACTGGGGGTTGCTACCCTAAGATCCCCACTTTCAAATTTAAAAACAAAAGAAGAAATTGGTGGGGAAATCACACTAACAAAAAGTGATGTTTTAATTCCCCCTCTACCTAAAGAATACAACTTAGCTTGTCATGATTTTCATTACCATTGTCACAAGCATATACAAATGTTATGTTTGTAACTGAGCAAGAACAAATATTTAATAAATTTTTAGGACAATGGAGTTTTGAAAATGAAGATTTGACCATTTGTTGTTCTGATTGTTGCAAGGAAGAAGCTGAATGCACATTCCAAGTTATTCAAGAGGACACCAAGGTCGTAAGTGAGCCTCACCAAAACAAAGGTGGAAGTGAACAAGTATTCTTTGTAACTCAAGGACAACTACACACATCAAATCAAGCAGATCATGGCATGCTTAATGATTTTAATTTTTTTTATAATTCTATTGGATTTGAAAGGCAATATGTTTCTTCACAAAATTCTTCTCCACCTAACATTTACAGTGGATGGGAACAATTTTCATCTTACCAAAAATGTCAAAATAAATGCTCATAGCAACCACAATACCCATCACATATATTACCATCTCCACCATATCCATCTTATATATTACCATCTCCACAATATTCATCCTCTCTATTACCCCCCACTCTATATCTAACACAACTTTTACCATTGCTATTATCTCATCCATATCATCCACCATCCACTCCAACATATTTGCCAAGGGAAATTGCAATTCCTAACACATTATTATTCTAATAAGGTGGTTCAAATTGCATATAATAATGAGATTTGAATGGTTCCTCTACATTCCCTTAATATTCTTGAAATTGGTGAATCACAATTGCTATCTATTAATACAACTAAAGGATGTGATTTTGGAATAATTGAATTTGAGGAACAATATGATCAATTAAAAGATAACTAATTTAGTTCTTATCTACTTAAAGAATCACAACTTTTAGAAGGAATTCACACACATAAAGAAATATTTCAATATGAGCTGAATTCTACTATTGAACTCAAAAATGTGTGTGTTGAAATTTATCATGTACTAAGAGGTGGTCTACTTTATACATTAATCATTCAAGAATTGTGTGAGATAAACAATGAACAACTACAAAATCTATCACCTAAACATGTTTTTATATTCAAACATCTAGATCTTTGGAGGCCTTTGGTCAAAATGTGTATTCCTCACACACTTACTGATTTAGGTCCACCCAAAATTAATTAATTAAGCACAAATAGATGGGTTTGAATGCATTAATGACCATATCTAACATGCTACAAAAGATGGTTTTCATTGAACAAGGTATTATTAAATATGTCACCGTCTTTCTTGATTCTTTGGATTATCCTAATACCCTCATGATTTTATAGTATGAAATTAAGTTGGGGGGGAATCCATTGAATTTTAGAAATCTTTGGTTGATTGTTTATAAAGCCTTAATTGATTATTTCTTTGGTGCTTCAAATACAACCACGTGTGTGAGTTTTGGACGAAGTCAAGGTATGCATTCTTGTGTTAATTGTAACTTATTTTATATTGTGTCTACACAAGAATTCATTGTAATAATATTTATTCAACCATTTTTTATCAAGTCTTTATATTAATCACACTACCCTCCATTCTCTAATAATAAATCATTCATAATGGTGGAGTTATTAAATGGATGATGCTATATAAATTTAACATTACTATACTTGATATGCTTGGTCATGAGGCTATGGTTGCAGGTTTTCTTCTTTGGGTTACCTTACACTTTTGCACCAATACTTGATGGTGATGCTTCTCTAGATGAGCATTTGAGGCTACATTTGGTTAGCTTTTCTAACTAGTGGTAATATACAAGTTTCCTTTGTGCTTTGCTCTTAGAGATCACAAGAGGATTGTAGGGAAAAGTGTTCAACATTCATGGACATAAATTATCTTTTGCACCATCCTTGATTCCGTACCATGTGGAAGATAGTATGCAATTTGGTCTATAAGATCCATGAATCTTGTAGTACTATGTTCTTGAGCTACACATCCAGAAACAACTTGAAGACATGAACAAGGAGCTTGAACACATTATAATGTAGATTATCACACTCCATCATAGAGATGAGTATCCACCTACCTAAAGTTATATGAGCACATTAGACAAGTTGAGAGACTATAATTGGTCTTTCACTACACAACCTTTCCTTTGGTAGGGAAGTTGTGTTATTTGCAACTACAACTTTGAAAATAGTTATGGATATCTCTCATGCTTAAAAGGAAAGGATAACATAGCTTCATGAGATGTTGATAAGATTTGTTTCAAATGGGTCATCATAGAACAATGTGTCTTGCAAATATTGCAACCATTGTGAGTAATTCTTTCTTCCAAGTGAGTGGGCATCTATCCCAAAGTTCTACAATCACCTTTTAGATATAGTGGCATGAACTAAATGAGATCAAGATTTCTCATAGTAGTGGGGCTATGAGATATGCATAATCAATCTTGATGAAGGTATATTATTGTTGTTGCTCATCCTTTCAAGTTCTACATGCAACCTAGTTTCAATAGTGACTTATTATGGGGGTCATTGAAGGAACTCAGGTTTTGGATGATGTCACTTCAACATCCAAATGCGAGTTTCCTTCTCTTTGGTCATTATATGCAGGTTATTAGAAAAATTTTCAAACCACACATTTGTCAATGATTAGGCAAGTTTAGATTCAAGCAGTTCATGTATCACCATATATATTATTTTATTTAAATTTAAGATTGAAGTAGATTCACGATCTCATAGGTAGGGCACATTTAAAATGAGATCAATTTTGTATGCAAGGTAGTAATTTTGCATCGTGACAGTCATTATACTATTATTTGAGAGATGACTCTCTATTAAAAATCAATAGCATATATCTTCTTGACTGTGGTTTCTTTGGTTAACACATCTTTATTGCATCAAAATACTTATTATCATGTCCTAGCACACAATTTTTCATTATCTTCCCCCCCTCAAGTTGTATATGTTACAATGTTTATTTCAATTATTTTTGGAGCCAAAAACCTCAATAACTCAAAAATCACGTTTTAGTGTGCTCAACATTAGAATACAAGGTTGAGACACCTTTTCTAACACCCTTAGTAAACTACATACATTGAACATATTAATTATATCATTTATGGTTGGGAAGATGAGGCAATATCTTTCATTTGTCTAGGAATGGTAGAATCCACATGGTTCTAGTTGAGTAATATTAAATGACATGACTAATGTCATTAAATGAAGTGGATTCTTTGTTGATCTCCAAGATATGGTTGATAATAAAATTGAAGTTCTATAAAGGGTTAGTGCATTTCAAATTATAAAACAAAATACTTTTATGCAAATTAAATATTTAGACATTGTATGACATACAAAATTGCCTAATTTGTTCAGTTACTCCCTTGCACATCCCTTAATGATCAAATGGAAGAAATGAGTGCAGTGAAAATTAAGGAAGATTTATTTACATCAAACCTATTTAACATAATATATATTCTTATTCAAGTATTAAAAAATTAAAAAAATATTTGCCTCTAAATTTCATAAAAATACAATTGTTGACATATTTTATTTTTTTAAATATGTCAAAAATGAAATATTTAAAAATAAATAAATAATATGTATCTCTATTAATCAATAAAAAAGAGCCCACACAAATATAAAAGATTTTATCTGACATAGAATATTTTCGTGCAACATATTATTCCTTACTCAACAATTCATAAATACTTGTCTTGTGAAAGCCTTTCAATACCATTTTGTACTTCCAAAAATGTCTACATTGAAAGAATATGCATTAAATCCTTTATTTTTTCTATAGAAACTTTGTATGATCAACAAATTTCAAATCACCTAATTAAAAAACACAATCCAATGTTAGGGTGTCACATCTTAAAAAAATTAATCTCTAAACCCAAATGGGATGAACTAAAGGGGAAAAAGTAGAGGCTTGGATTCACATCCCGAAGAGACAACAAGGTCGTGGAAACAATTAAGCTAAATTTTTGCTTGTAAAGAAAAAATAACCAAATATTCTTTTCTTGAAAATTTCTAAAAATTAGACACTTCCTTACAAAAGTTGTGTTCTATGAGCCAAATGAAAACAAATAATATTGATTAGTTTTTTATAACACAATCACTAATATTTTTAACTTTTAAATATGAATATAAACATAAACAAAATATTTTTGTCAAAGAAGAGCCAAAGAGATCTAACAACCTTGTGTGATTTTAAACCCTAAATAAAACCAATATGTTAATTGAAAAAATTCATATTCAATAAACCAATGGTACTAAAAATAAGAAAGCACCATTGATTAGTCTATTACAACATGATGGCCAATATTTAAAACTTCAAATATAAATACAAACAATAAAAACACAATATTTTTATTAAAGAAGAGCTAAAGAGATCCAACATTCCTATGTGCTTCTAAACCCCAAATAAAACTAATACATTAAGTAACTTACAAAATCCATATTCTATGAACTAACTAATGGTGCTCAAAATGAAAACAAACACCACTGATTAATGCGTTACAATATGATAACCAATATTTAAACTTCCAAATATAAATAAAAACAACATAAACAAAATATTTTCCGTCAAAGAAGAGTTAAAGAGATCTAATAGTCTACTGCTAAATCCTAAATAAAGTTCATATATTAGAACTTAAAAATCTATGTGAACCAACCAATGATACTCAAAATGAAAACAAAAACCATTAATTAATCTATTACAACATGACACCAATATTTCAACTTTTAAATATAAATAAAAAACAAAAACAAAATATTTTCCTAAAAAGAACTAAAGAATCCTATGTGCTTCTAAACCCTAAATAAACCAGTACATTAACTTAAATTCAAAAGAAAACCAAATAGCTTTAAAAACTCACACCCAAAAGCATACTGTATTTAAAATAAAAATAAAAAAATCACAAACATAACATATTTCTACCAAATGATTTGAAGAATATAAGCTCAAATTTTAAATTCTATTTAAATACTAAACTCTGATCCCTCTTAAACCACACTAAAACCAAAAAGTACCCAAGTAAAAGCAATATCGTACAACTTCATGTGTTTAAACACAGGAAATGCTCTATCTTTACCCTACATTTTATATGATCTACTCAATGTTTTTCCAAGAAAAAGAACATTTGAAAAAACAAAATAAAAGCAAAGCTGACGTATTTGAAGAAGAAACAATACATAGTGCAATGCAAGTCCATTGAACAACAAACCTGAAATTTTATTGAGTTTATTTCTAGAGTGAGTCTTAGACTTGTATATTTAGAATCCAACTTTTGGTAGGGGTGTTGGTAGGGCAAATTTCAGACACGTTTGTTTGTAGGCCAGGTGTAATGCTTGCATGCGGTATGATCTGGTAAGACATGGCAATCAATTACCTGCTGAACAAGTCAGAGTAGGAGAAAAAATATTTTGGCATTCACTTCAAGATCTTTTTTATTGGGTCGGGGGGCCTAGCTCAATTGGCTAAAGCATCTTGTTGCACGAGGTTTAGTCTCCCCCCGTTATCTGGTGGCCGTGTTTTTCCGGCATCACCGGTCTCGTCAAAAACGTTTACCAGACGCATTACAGTTTATAAGAAGGCTACCCAATTCCCGCAGTCTAAAAAATTATATAAAAAAAAATAATCTCATTGACTTTGCCACTCAGACAAGAAAACTACAGGCTTTACTTAGGGATGTGATAGTAATGGTCATACTTGAACAAATATTGAATCCAATGATAATAAAAACGACGACTTATTAGTTCTTCTTGGGCAAAAGAATCACTACAATATGGGTGATCTGATATTTTTCAATTGCAAGATTTGATCACACAAAATTTGATCTTAGGTGGTTTTGTAAAGATGTTTTTTTGTTTCCTTGTAGGTATGATGGTTTTCTGTTTTCCATCAACTGCAAATAGTTTTTCTGCAGACGTTTGATGGCATAAGACATTTCTCCGGTTGGAAGCTGCCACCATATATAGCCTATTGGCTAAATAGGTTGAACATGCTTGAGAGAAGAAGAGATTGAGAGTTAGTCATTTCTATTGGAAAATGCTTTCATATGATTTTGGTCATATAGTGCCAGGCAATTGCTATACTTTTGTATATTTAATATTTAAGTGCTTCCTTACTCACTATGAGTGGTAAGACGAATTATGTTCATGTGTAGCATGACCTTTTTCTCATGTTGCTTATCTAAGTTGACTGTAAAGAGTCCACAATAATCTTTACAGCTTAAGGAACTAAATTATTGGCAATGATTTTACCTGCTGGTACAACCCTGTACTCAGAGAAGTATTGGACATGGATTTGAAAGTACTCTTGAAGAAGATTTGACTCCAACAACCTGCAAAAGAAATCCATGGTTAATCCTTTTTTTTCAAAAAAGGGAAAACGATTGCTACTCAAGATGAATACCCCTCTATAGTTCAATTCTACATATTTATTGGGATTTTCCTTGAGCATGTCTCCATGCTTATGGGTTCAAGAGAGCTAGAAGCCTCTAGGAGAAGTTGGACTTCATATAATGTCTAAGCCATATTTTATGGCTCTCTTTGCATTCAAATAAGAAAAAGATCCAATCCTCCATGAATGGAAAAGTAGGCCTCTTTATGAAATAATGGACATTGCTTTAGGTCTCTTTGTGGAATAATGGACATGGCTTTCATAACAGAGGAGGATTCACCTATTCATATTCCTCTAGGGTGAGAAGATTTGTTGGATATGATGGGAGATGTGTTTAAAAATTTGTTAAACTATTATAACTGTCTCATGATTTTATCTTCAGCAAAGTTTACTATTACTTAGTAGTTTCGTATATTCACACATTTTTAAATACTTGCACATGGATTAGGGTTAAGTAATATAAATATAAAATATCTTGGAATATAAAAGGTTGTATGAATTATATTTGTTGGATTTTTTGAGAGGATTTATGAGGTTGCAATTAAGATTTGTTGGGATTTTTTGAAAAGACTTATTAAGTTGTTTTTAAGATTATTTTAGTATTGCTTTTTTTCTATAAATTTATTAATACTACTTTTTATTTGGTACTAGAGCTATGTTCACCTAGTTTTTCGAGAGCAAGTGTATCTTAAGTTTTTAATTTTAATTTTTTTTTGTTCAGTGGGAATTTTGTGTAGGTGAATCTTATGTGCGAAGGAAAACAATCAATACCATAACTTTTATGGAATCTCATATGAAATATTTCTTCCTTTTTGACACATTCACAAGAATAAAAAATACAAACATGACACACAAAAGATTAATTCCTTAAGATAAGATGTGTGAAATAGGTTTCAAATTTTAGTATTTTACAAATGAACCTACAATCACCACAAGTTAGTAGTTTCAAATATTGTCTTGGACTTATGATTGATGCACAAATAATTTTAGCACATCAATAAAATGTCAAATGAAGGTTGACAAAAAGTTCATCAAGCATACAAATTAAGAAAAACTTGTAGATACCCCCAAAATAGAATGAAAACATTGAAATAGAAGATGCATGCACTCAATGGTTTGATATATATGTAGGAAAAAAAGAAAAAAATAGGAAATAAAAATATTACTAATAGAAACAGGTCACTATGAAATGTGAAATGAATCTTTCAAAAGTCGGAATGTAAACACTAAAATATGAATAGATACATCAATTTCTTCTAAAGATATATAGTGAGATAGAAATCCTACAAAATTGACAATAATGAGGAATCTGTAAACCACATTTAGTAGCAAATAAATTGCAATAAAACCAAGTAGGTTGAAGAAACTTAAAATCAAGGATAGAGAACTATGCAAGATATGAATAAGCTAAAACAATCCCATAAAAATCTAAGATAAAATGATTTTTATGCATAGAGATGAAAACATTGTGTAACAAATGAGTACATCAAAATCTTGAATGGAAACACCAAAATAGAAGGATGGAAACACTAAAATAGAAAGAGAGACATTGTTTTACGAAATAGTTTAACTGGGCAATTAACAACCTACAAAATGTATTAGCCAAATTGCAAGCACACAGGTTAAGTAAAAACTAGAAAATAATTAATGACCCAACCCTAACAATCTAAACAAATGCATGCACCACTTTATAAGAACATATGCACTCAAGGAATACATATGCATCAAAACAAGTAAGAGAGATGCCATTCCATAAAATATAGGGTTCGAGAGCTCCAAAACTTGAAAAAAAAGAAGTCAAATAGACCTATAAGGATAAAAAATAGCTTAAGACATGGGTCCCATCGAGCATGCTAGAATATAGTTGTGGGAAAATAAATAAAAAAAGAACACACAAATAAATTTGAATCTTACTTTAGGTCCTACAACTACCTTTGACAAATCAAACAAGGAATGCAATACATAAACATGAAACCAAAAAGATTTCACAAATGCAAACCTTGGGTGATTGGATTGCTCATTATGTGCTTGGATGTTGAGTTGCTATTGGGAATAATCAATGTGACAACATTTACATGCTCCAAATATTCTTCTCTATGATTTGGTTGAGGATGATGGTTGATTTACAGAGTTTAGATGAGAGGAATGGACGGTTGAGATTCATTCGAAATAAATAGCTAGGATTGAGTGAGAGGATTTTAAATTTTAATTTGAGAGGGAGGTTGAATAAATGCTAGATAGGGCTAAGACTAATTTGATTATGTAAATTACCAAGATTGAAAGTTGCTTTGAGTTCAGATAAATGATATTTTTGTATGCATGATTAGGATTTGGTTGATTAGATTGATGGCAAGGATTGAAAGGGTTTCATTCAGGATTGATGATGTGGATTATAATTTTTATTTAGACGGTTGGTGGTTGGGGATGGATGGTTATGATTAATTGATTAATTGGATGGCAAATATGCAAAGTTGATTTGAATTGGCATAGAAGGAATTTGAAGTTAAGGAAAATATATGACATGGATTTTTGAATTTTATGGTGAAGGATAAATAGATATTTTTAATTTTTTAATAAAAAGGAGGATGAGGAGACATTAGCTTAGTTAATTAAATAAAATGATTTATTTAATTAAATAATGTTAGGATGGAGGTAGAATAAAGATAACCTAATTAATTAAATATTTTATCCAATTAATTATCATTGGAGGTGTTTTAGGATTAATGAAAGAAATAGTATATAAATGGATTTAGGTGTCTACAATGGGTACCTAACATGGCCTCATTATTGAGATCCATTTCTATTTTCTCCTAAATTACACTTAAGGGAAAATGTTGATGTAATATTTAATTCACCTTGGATACGTCTTTATCTTGAGTATGATATTGCACCTATATATTGAATATACTTATGAAATTATGAATATTCAATTATTCTCACTTAGATAGCTAATAACGATATATGTACACATTGACTTGAGGAGATCAAGTGCCACCATTATTTTATCAATCCTTGATTGATGATAGCTAGGTATCACTTTTTTTTAGTCAATGCTAACTCCATCTCAATTAGATTAGGTTAATCCACCTCTTGATTGAGCACGATTGAAAGTTAAGCTCTCACCTCTTGGAAATGTCATATCCTTGATTCATGGATCTAATAGGCCTATATATTTGTACATTTCTCTTTGTAAACTAGCTTCATTTTTTAATATAGATTTTCTTTATCCATTTTCTTAGTTTTTGTGATTATCTCATAGGTAGTACGTAGGTCCTAGAAATAATGATTGTTTATTAAAAAATTCTAACAACAAAAGATGACATTAACACTAAATGGGATGCATTTGCTTATAGAAAATTCCTTCTAATTTGTCTAATATCGTGGCTACATTTGAAAGAACAACAAATATTGATTTCAAAACTTCATTAATGAAATCATCTTACTCTAGCTAGATGGTTTGACTATTTACATAAAAGGATGACCATTTTGATAATTAATTTGGAGAAGATATTTTAAAGACTTCGGTAACTTGGAATATCTCCAACTCTCAGTAAATGTATCGTTGATGTACAAGAAAAGATGTTTCAGCACATTATCATTAAAGAAGGTATAACTATTGATCCTAAAATGGTTCAAGTTATCCTTGAGTTTTCAATTTCCTTGTAGAAAAAGGGCATGCAATATTTCTTATGAAATTAATTTTGCAAGGAAATATATGTCAAAATTTGCATGCATAGTATGCTCTATTATCTCATGTTAAAAAATATCACCAATTCAAATGGAGAAATGATGGTAAAAGGACATTTCAACAAATTAGAAAAGCCATCTCTAAAGCTTTAGTGCTGGTTAATCCTTTTTTTCCAAGGATTTTATCTTTTATGTGTATGAAGGATGTACTATTATAGATACAATGCTCACTCTAAAGGAAGAAGAAGCTAATGCAAATAAGTACCCTATTGCTTTCTTTAGTAAAAAAATGAAAGACACTGAGGTAAAGTACAAATTTGTAGAGAAACAAACATATGCCTTGATAAGAAGACATAAAAAGGTTTAGGCATCTAGTCTCTTCAAGTAAAATCACAATAATGGTGGCCCATTTTCTATGCCCTTAATCTTATATTGTTAATACGGTTATGTATAGTCAACTTGTGGCTACCTTAACTCCTAATTAAGCTATAATATTATTTAGATATTTTGGTCATACTAGGTGTTATAATTAGGTATTTAAGTCATTTTAGGTGACATCTAAGACATAAGTAGGGTCTATACAAGAGCTTGTGATTAGTTTATTGTCACTAGATTGTGAATTGTGTTAGTCTTGAAGACTTTAAGATGCTTTCCCTCTCAAAGCGGCTCAATATTATCAAGTACTTGAAGAATATTCATATTATATTCTTCTATTATATAATTTATTTCATTAAAAATGGTATGAAAATATAATCTTGACACCATGAATACAAAAAATAAGACAATTTTTATATTTTGGAGTTAATTTTGGGAAGCACAAATCTCTTTGATTTTGACTAATTTTTTCTTGATTTTTGGAGGGTTATTCAAGGAAATATTGGATATTCTTCAACCCTTATTTGAGGTCAATTGGAAAAAGTATAGTATTTATTGTAGGATTATGGTTTTCCACCAATTTTGCTAATAGGGTTGCCATTTGGAAAAAAATCCTTTATTTTTTTAATCTTTGAACAAGCATACATTTAACCACCTAAAATACCGATTTGATGGACTTTGGGGCATATATGAGGAAGTTATTGTAAAATTGGGATTTTCACAAAATTCACTCCCAAGGTTGCAAATTAACAAATTTCGTAGAGATTTTTTAACAAAGATATAGGAGCAAGTAAGTTATAGTAAATTTATTAAAAAAAATTGAATTATTTTGTGTGCTTTATTAAAAAACTATTTTTTTATCCTTCATGATTGGGCCTACAATAAGGGGAGAAATGAATTTTATCACACCTAAAAATCTATAGGAAATGATGATATGGGAAGTGAGGAGATTGGCTCCATAGATAATAAATCTTTAAGGGAAAAAATAAGGGAAGGAACCAAAAATTTCAAAGATGAAATCAAGTTAGAAATGGAAAAACACATCTAGGTGATAATAAAAATAATTGATTCTCTTGAGAGTTACATGAAATATACAACATTAGATTCACATCATAATATTTGTGAAGAAGACAATAAATCTAGCCAACGTGATTCTTTTGGGTTAGACTCGGATCTTAAGATGGATAGTCCTCCAAATAATCCTATGCCTAGGCATTTCACACCAAAGATGGATATGAGAAAGTTTGATGGAAATGATCCAACCAATTAGCTCTCCCAAATGAGTCAGTTCTTTGATCTTCAGCATGCTCCATTTCAATAGAAGGTGACAATGACATATTTATACTTGAAACCAAACCAATTCATTTTGTATCACTAGTTATGTGAAGAGGAAAAAAAAGGGTTGTGTGGTCCTATGGTTAATTTTTCAAGAGAAACTCACTACACATTATGGATGGCTACTTTACCCAACACACAAAGTTGAAGAAAATAGGTATGGTCAAGGAATATTATGTTTAAGAGTGGACAATATTACAAAAGAAAATTTAAGGAATTATTTTTAGGGGTTTTGAAGGACCACATCAAATATGAGGTACTTATGTTCCAAGTAAAGTCTTTGTCCTAAGCCATACTTATGGAAAGGAAAGTAGAAGGATTTTTTTTATGACAAGTATTTATAAACATAAGAGATAAGAGCTCTGCCACACAATCATTTCCTTATCCTAAAAAAATTACTTTGTTATTTAAAATTAATTTTTAATTAAGACTTTGTTATTTATTTATTTGATACGTAAGATTTTGATATATTATATTAAAAATAAACCATACAAACATCTACTAAGCAGGAAATTCATCCACCCGAACGAAGCTCAAAAAACTCCTACGCTACCCGCGACTAGGTTAGAGAAAAAACATAGCTTAATTTATACAAAAATGGTTGTGTCCTAGCCAGAAACAAAAAACACCATAAACTATCCTCCAAACCAGCCTTGAAACAAAATTTCAACCAACCTAAAAAACCATCAATTCACAGGAGGGCGGGTGCACGAAGTTGGTCGCACTTTTGTGGCCAAATGGGAAAAAAAAGGGGAAACACATAACGCGCTTGCGTTATAACGCAAGCGCGTTATGTGCTTTTAAAAGAAAAAAAAAGTGAAATGTGTATCATTTGCTTTTCACTATTTCTCAGCTCTGCCAACGGCCAAAAACCCTCATTTTCGCGCTTGCGTTCTAGGAGGAAGGACTTCTGCAAATTTCATCAAGAACAGTTAGATTTTGTCTGCAAATATGGCACCACAACAATGAAGAGATGCAGGAGGTAAGTATTGTTTACTATTTGTTTTGAATTTGTTAGTTTGAAATTGATTTTGTTTGTTTTAGGTTATATTTGATTGTTTTTTTTAAATATGTAGGAAATGCTGCAAATCCTCAACAACAAAATCAACCTCCCCCACCATTCTCTCAATTCCCTCCTGGCACTCAAGAAAATTTGAGGAGTGAAATTGAGAATAATAGAAAACAACTTGAGGATCTTATCAGTAGGTTGAGTGATCCAAATGCTTCTAGCAAATTCATTGAAAGACATGTTAAAAAATGTAGATGCAATCACCCAACAAATATCTGGATGGAAAGATAGGAGGTAGATAGCTAGGGCATATTATGCAGACAAATTATCATATAAACAAATAAAAGATTTAAAAATTACTAAAGGTGATTTGTGCTCTCTATTCATTGACCCTAAAACAAATCAAAATCTTACCCTCAATGCAAAGAGGTTTCGTATTCATTGGTGCCACCACCAAGAGATTAAGAACCATTTTTATGAAAGATGGTATATGGTCTTTGATTACCCACCGTGCAATAATTGTGAAGTCCCCCAATATTTTCTTAGGAAACTATACAGTGAGTTTTTATTGAACCAAATCCCAAATTATTTTGATATGAGGGAGTTCTAGGGGAGAGGTGGGGGGTCAGCTCAGGATAGGCCCGGTGCATAGCCGGATCCTACATGGCAAGGGAGACGACCTCTCACTAGGCTGCCTCATGAGAAGATTGTGATGCACAATGGATTTAGAAGGAGAGTGCGACATAGAGACATTCTGGGGGCGATCATGACTTTGACCCAGAGTGTCATTCATCACACTAGCCCTATTGTACAATGCCATCTAGGGGAGTCTTCAGGTGGTGGCCTTTGAACCCATGTGTGTCAATCTTGCAGGGCGACTTGTTCGTATGAACCTACCGACACTCAAGAGGGTGC
>VDFB02271358.1:980175423-980197970 GCA_007258455.2 Sequoia sempervirens
TCTCTCTTAAAATTCTCCCTCCCTCTAAAGACATACATAAATACATACAAGCATAATACATATGTACATAAAATCCTACATCCATACAATATACATGCACTAATACATATAGGCATACATACATACAAGGATATATACATACATTAACATTAACGAAGACATAACATTAATGAAGACATAACGTGGGCGTGTTATGTCTTGCTTGGCATGTATAACAAATAAGAAAAATGTCAAAGCTAGGAAATAATGTGAGCGTGTTATATTTTGCTTTGGGAATCCCCGAGCCTTAGCATTGGTAGTTGCCTTGGAATACCAACCCAAAGGCTTGGAGGGAATTCCCAATGACCAGAGACGTGTTTTTGCAAATTCTACAAATTTTTCACATAATTGAGTTCATGCTCACCATCAAGATTGCATTTGGTTCAATATCGACAAAAGAAAACACATGGGTAATGTTAGGTTCTCTCTTAGCTATCCAACGATGTAATTTTTTCACTTTTAACAATGTTAAGCCTTTCATCCATAATTTCTTTTGTTTGTATGTCTCTTTTCACAAAAAGCAATGTTTGGTTTTTCATATAAATTAACCATTCATCAAAATTTAAAATAAATTACATTTTAGAAACTAGACTCTATTCTACAATTTTAAATTTAAAAAAAACTACCTTCAAAAATTTTTTAGGGGGAGCACGGCCAAAATTCGGAAGTGCCCACTTAGAAAATTAGTAAAAAATCAAATATTCATTAAAAAATTATCAAAAAATCATGCATCAACTAGATACTGTTAGCTAACTTTTGACCGTAGCGATTTTAAAAACACTACAAAAAATTTCACCGTGCTCAGGTCGTACAAGAGTTGCTATGTTATGCTGACAAAAATAGCACCAATTTGTGTACATCCCTATTTTGAACCCCTTAATCTCAACCATTTTCAAAATAAATTAGTAGTTTAGAAAGTAGACTCGGAGCACTTCGATCCTTGTTTTTGTTCCATCTCAAAATTTTGAGTGTAACTATCCTCAATTTCATGTCTAAGGTCAGTATTTCTTGATTTCAGAAAAAAAGTGGCCACTTCAGCCCCCTTTTTGGGAACCATCTTGGTGCACTTACCCAGGAACCCATTGAGTTTTGCGAAGGATTTGAAATCCTGCACCCATTCGAAGCCACCCGCTGCCATTAACCCTAGCAGCCTTTTCAGGTACTTAACCGCCACGGCCGCGATCATTATGTGTCGCATGAGTTCCACCCCTTTCAGGTCCAAGAGGGAAGGGAAGAATTTTACCACCTTGTCCATATTCTAAAGGTGGTCTAAATCTGCAGGACGCAGAATCCCTTTGCCAATTATCGCAACCTTCAAAATCTCCTCAACATCACCAACCAAATCCTGACGAAACAAACGCTCCAACAACACCTTGGCCTCCACCTTGGTCACTTCGACATCCAACAAAGAAGCTAAGAAACACGAGGAAATGTATGCATTATCCCTCGCGTACTCCTTTCGGGCAAGATGGCCTTTCCCTAAAATCATTTTTACCGTCACCACGATGAGGGGATCTATGTTAAGTAGGACACGCTTAAGCCTTTGGTCAGTTATCTTCTAGAATGCAACTTGCCTCTCCATTGCCTGCAATGAGATGGGAGTATTTGCTCCAAACGACTCCAATCCTTCCATAGAGACAACAATTATAAACTTGGAGCGCCTGACCAAAACCATCCTTAGAAGACTCCAGAAGCCGAGCGCAACCTGCCAACTCACACACCACCTTTAACTGCACAATATCACTGTAAACCACACAATACCAAACTGTCGACACCTTCACCCATAAATAAAGCCCATGGCAACTAAGCCATACCAACTCCACACAAGCCAAACATTATTTCAATGCAAGGCAAACTGTCCTTGCATGATCATTTCATCCTGCACGTTTGACCCCTTATGTGAGGCTTACTTTGACATGTGTGTTTTTTACCAACTTCATCATTTCATGAATTCGCTAAAATCGAAGTGACCCTTCACTTATGCTATCAATCACCTCATCTCCGTCCTTCACTTCCATCACCTTCCACCTCATCACTGAGGTCCCCACTTAGAAGCCACTTCACCTGCCACCGAAAACCCTTCGCCGACGTGGAGGGCTGCCGACCCAACCTCCCACAATTATTATTGATTGTACTTTATTATTATTATCTAAAAATCTTACTAAATATGAATTCTGAATTTATTTATTATTAATAAATTTTATTTAAAAAATTAAATTAAAAAATTATAATCTTTTTTAATAATAATTTATTGTTAATAATTATTAAAATCTGAAAAAGTCAAAAACTAAAAGTAATACTCACATAGATTAAAGTCACAAATGACTTAAAGCATGGTAGTTTATTTTAAATATAAACGAAAGTATAAGTTAATGGTTGCTCTATATGTTGTGTATAAGGAAAAATACTTTGTGCGCTACCCTTTGCACTTTTTATAATGCTCTTCTCCTTTGCATTTTTCTCACCCAACATGTGGATTAAGAATCAAATACATAACTCGTTCGGGCAAATAGAATGTGTCGAAGAAGGGACGACATAGGAAAATGTCAAAACAGAAACGGTTCTGATTAAGGGGGTTGTGGGCTTGACCATCTAAGCAGTCAATGCTTAGAGTGTGTCGATTAAGTCCACCTTCATGCTCTGATCCCAAATGAATTTGATGGGATGGATATCTCTCAATCTTTTATTCTCAATAAAAGAAGTTTTAGCCTAAAGTTTGTTCTTTGTTATCATCTATAGCAAAACAATCTTGTGAATGATATATACCATCCTTTATAAAAAATATAGACTAAATTTTCTCTCAAAAATAATGTACAATGCATTCAAGTGGTGAATTAAATTTATACTTATATATCTTTTTATACAAATTAGATTTTTGAAATTTTATATTTATTTTTAGATTGAACAATGTTTTTTAATCATATATGATTTTAAATACAAGTAAATATCTTATCTTACCAGCTGGAACAAATTAAATTACAAATCAGTCAATTTTAAATTAATAAATATATTATAAATAAAAAAGTTATATACATCACTACTCACTTGATAAACTTTTATAATATTTTTTCATACATAAAAATCCATAATTGCTTGCATAGATTATCTTTAAATTAATATTTATTTATTAATTTAATATTTTTATGTTAATTTTTATCATCTTTTGTTAATTTTGTCTCTTTACACTAATTTACTAAATTAGTCTTTATCATCCGTGCAATTTTTTTTGTCTTGAGTTAATAAAATTAATTTGTTTCAAACATCATTCAATTTGAAAGAACAATGGTATTTTTATTGGTATCTTTATTTAGTATTATAAATTTATTCTCCAAGGGTGGCGCTACTCATAAATTGGCTGCATATGGGGTTGCTATGATTATTTGTCCTCCACTTGGCATTCAAATAACGAATTCCTTTTGGGTTAAGTTATGTGAACATTTGACAAATGTATCCTTATCATAAAAGTGTTTTTAATTTAATTTCATCCACATATTAGCTTTCACTATAGGTCCAAAGCATTGATAACAACAATCAAACAAATATATAGCATAAACATGATGTTGAAGATTTAAATCCAAAACTACTGGGTCATAATGTGTCACTTAAAGGAAGTCAAAAAGCACATTGTTAAATAAATAACATTGCATTGGTTTATGTATTCATATTCAACTCTGATGGAGGCAATATCTCTCATCAACTTCATGTCATTTAAAAATATTAGTGAAAATATTAATATAGTCTATATAGAGGCATGCATATTCATGTGAGGGAAAGTTTAAATTAGAAATTTATTTTTTGAAAACTATTTACATAACAAGATATACATTTCAAAGATTAGAAATATTGAGTGACAACTTTATATTCAAGGTAAATTCACCCAACAATTCATTCTCGGAAAATTCACTACCAACAATTCACCCTCCAACAATTCTTCCTCATGACAAATTCACCGGCCAACAATTCACCGTCCAATTCATCGCCATGACAAATTCACCCTCAGAAAATTCACCAACAATTCACCGCCCAACAATTCATCACCATGACTAATTCACTATCAAAAAATTCACCGCTAATAATTCACCTGCAACAATTCACCTCCAACAATTCATCGTCAAATATGTTAATGCAATGAATTAGATGAATCATCCGTGGCGTGAATTGCTGGTGGTGAATTTTCCCTGAGATAAATTTGTCATGGTGGTGAATTGTTGCTGGTAAATTTTCTAGTGGTGAATTGTTGACGGTGAATTTGCCTGAAGCCATTTTAATATACTGATTAGTTTCAATTTTTTTCTATCATATGAATAATTTTGTACATTAAGAAATATATATCTTAAAGTTTGAAAACATTGAATGACAACACACCATGGATTAATGCACATTTGGCTATAATAGTTACTATGTTGTCATCATTGCTGGAATGAATAACTTTGTACATTAAGAAGTATTTACATAACAAGAGACAAATTAAAATCTGAAAATATTAAATGTTAGTCCAGCATGTTTTAATGGACGCTTGATTATGGTGGTTATCAAGTTGTCTTTATCACTGCACAGGATAAATTTGTACATTAAGAAATATTTACATAACAAGATATATATCTTAAAGTCTGGAAATTTTGAGTGGCCGTCCAACATACTTTAGTATGTGCTTGACTATGGTAAGTAGCAAATTGTCATCATCACTGCAATGAAAAATAAATATATATCAGTATATTACTGAAAACAAAACAATTTTTTTATTTCAAATCGTCCTTGTATGTTTAAAAAGCAGATTAATAAAGGAAGAGCATTGTAACGAAGATAAGACAAATAAAATGAGCAATACAGAATAGAAATTAGATTGTTAGTATTCATATTCAATAGAATTTGCAGTGTGTGTTTTGGATGGATCACTGAATGTGATCTCAAGGAAAACATCAATTCAAGAACACAATTAATATACAATAGAAAACAGATTGTTAGTATTTGTATTCAAAAGATTGCTTCTAGAATTTACTCCATGTGTTTTGATGGATTGCTGAATATAATCTGAAACAATAATAGACATGATATTTCCACAGTCCATAACTGATAAGAGTAGAGTTACTTCTGGTTTCAACTGTGATAATTTTTTTATCAACATTTCGGAACACACTCCATGATCCATCATCAGGATGAAAGAGAGCTAAGAAGTAAAAAATCAGAGAGTAAGAAGCAATAATTTTTACTTCTTAGCTCTCTTTCATCCTGATGATGGATTACAGAGTGTACGTTGATTAAAAAATTATCACACAGTTGAAACCAGAAACAACTCTACTCTTATAATCTGAAACACCAATTCAAAAACCCAATTGATTCCAAAAACAATATTATATAAAATTTCATACCTGCGAAATCGCAGTCCATAATGAAAGGAGGCCTGGTGCAGGGCAGCCTTCCATGGAGGAAGCATTTGTAAGTACCTTTCCTTCCCCTGATACTCACTAAATGCCTCTGCATATTCTCCCTTCTCAGCGAATCGAACGTCCAAAGGTTGAACATCGTAATAAACAGGAATAATGCAAGCGTTTGCGTTGCCCTGAACTAATTTCATTATATAACAGAGCTCGGCCAAGCACCATGCAGATTTTGCAAAGTTTTTGGAAAAGATTATCACATAGATTCGGGCGCTGTCAATGGCGTCTCGTATTACACAGGGAAACCTTTCGCCCACTTGTAACTCCAGAGAATCTACAAACACATTTAAGCCTGCACAGTGAAGAACTGTATGCAGAGGAATTGCCAACTTTTGCTTCATGTCTCCTCCATGATGACATACGAAAACGTCATATCTTTTGGGCGACATAATCGACAGTGCAGTTGTGGGAGCTGGTGCCAGGCCATCGAAAGGGTTCTCCGTGGTCTTCTTCATTTTCGATTCAAATAGGAATCAAATCTTGTTGAGTGTAAGTTCTCAGACATCATTTGATCGAAATCATGTATATGAATTTCAAACGAATTTGGCAATAAATATTGTTCAATCTTTTATTCTTAATGAAAGAAGTTTTAATCTAAGATTTGTACTGTGATATCAGATAACAAAACAGTATTGTAGATGATATAACATGTTCCGAATTGAATCTGTACTTATATATACTCTTATACAAATTAGATTTTTAAAATTTTATATTTATGTTTTGATCGTTCAATATTTTTTAATTATATTTGATTTCAAAGACAAATAAACATCTATATCTTACCAGCTGGAACAAATTAAATTACAAATCAGTCAATTTTATAATAATTTAAAATCTGTTATTATGAAGAGTTTGATGTGTATATTAGTCTTTATCATCCTTACAATTTTTTTGTCTTAGATTAATATTTGTTTTATTAATTTGATACTTTTATGTTAATTTTTATCATCTTTACATTAATTTAATATTTTTTATATTAATCTTTACCATCCTTACAAAGATTTTGTCTTGAATTAATATTTGTTCTGTCTAAAAAAAATTCTTAAATTAATATTGTAATCCTAGTCTTTTTCATCCTAACAAAGTTATTTTGTCTTGTATCAAACTAAAGCCATCTTTTTGTTTCAACATTATTCAATTTAAAAGAACAATGGAATTTGTATTGGTATCTTTAGTATTATAAATTTAGTCTCCAAGGGTGGCGCTACTCATAAATTGGCTGCATACGGGGATGGTTATTATTGTTTGTCCTCCACTTGGCATTCAAATAACAAATTCTTTTAGGGTTTAAGTTATGTGAACATGCCTTCTTTAACTTGGACAAATGTATCCTTATCATGGAAGAGTTTTTAATTTAATTTCACCAATATATTAGCTTTCAGGAAATGCTTATAGGTTCAAAGGATCGATAACAACAATCAAACAAAATATATTGAAAGATTTGATTTGTCTCATTTTTAATAATGGAAGGATTTGATTTGTCTTTTTATGTATTTTTCTAATATTAAAAGAAATTGAAGGGTTATAGTTTAATTGTAGGCGTAGTTAGGTGGGGTTTTATTCTTGAGTGGTTTTGAGAGATTGAATCCAATATATTTATGGTAGTTTAGTGAAAAGATGGTTTCTAGTTTAAATGTATGCTCTTTCATAATATTGTAATATGTTATATTAAGATAGAGGTTTCAATATTGATGTAATCCATTTGTTTTCATACAGAAATTGGAAAGAAAAATATATTTTTTTAGATATAATTTAGGTTAATCAAATGAAATGTATATAATTAAACACAAATTAACCTAAATCAATAATTAATAGTTGTGATATTTACATGAACCAATACATTTTGAATTAATGTTAAAATGACAAAAGTAAATGTAAAGATAAAGGCATTTGACTCTATGACTAAATCATTAATGGTTATTGATGTGACAAATGAAATTTGAATTATTCGACCTAGAAATATTACCTCTCTATTAATGTAATACTTTGTACTTTATACTGGACATGAACTTTGTTTGGTGTCGATTACATGAATCTATCCTCAATGCATGGATTTGACCTTACTAATTGTGTATCTTTTCTCTACAACTCACTTGATCAATCTTTGTCAACTTTGCTATTTTTTATATTTGAGATTAGTGGTATTTAAAAATACTTTTGAAAGATTGTTGCTATGTTATAAAGGGACATGCTAGTTCACCTAGGGGTATGTGTATGAAAATGGGAGATAAAAGGCGGTCAAAAGTGGCTAATTTTTTTTCTTTTGAAACTAGTTGAGCTTAAATTTGGATGAAGGATTGAAGATGCATGCACTCAAAATTTGAGGATAAAACAAGAACATGATTTCTAAACTATTAGATTTTTGAAAATGATTAGGATTAAGAGGTTCAAATGTCAAACACATACAAAAGTGTTTTTTTGTTTGGGATAAAATATCACATTGTGTTTGGTGTGAACCTCTCTATTTTTTTATTCCAATCAATATTTTAAAAATTATTTGGTAGAAATATAGTTAAGAGTGAGTGAATGGACACTTTTTCATAAGAAATCATGCTTTATAGGAGCATGGGTTGGGTGTGGTGTTTGTAATATTTTAAAAAATATATACATACAAAGAGAACACATAAAATTAGAAAAAATAATAATTAGTTTTAGAAAATATAAGTTAGTAACATATGGATTAAAATACGGAAAAGACCTTGGGACTGAGGATATCAGTATTGGCTAAATTACGCTTGATCCATGAAGAATCGAAACATAACAAAGCCACTAATACTCGGATTTCAACAAGATCATTCAAATGAAATTGAAACTAAACATTTATCAAAACCTAACCTACTAAATTATGATAGCTTTTAAAACATCTACTCTAATCCATCTGAAACTTATCCCGTTGTGGAATTAGTGTCGTGTTGATGTGGAACAATGACCCTTTCCCAATCCTGTAATCCGTGAGCCTGTTTTAGTCGATTGTATGGAAGAGAATCAATGAAACCATTGTGATTGATGTATGAAAACCTAGTTTATGCTAAAAATGAACATGATGCAAACTAAGTTACCATGATTTTATGCTATAAATGCACTGATTATGCTATTGCTAATCTATTCTAAGCTAAAACTATGCTAAAAGATGAAAACCCTAATTCACATACAAACTAAAATGGATGCTCTAAGCTATTATACAATTAAAACTAACTAAAATAAGCTAAAAGTGAGTAAAAATGAGAGTATGGATGCAAGTGAATTCAACAACATGACTTTGCAATTAAAAGATGGATCCATTTGTCTCCAAATAGTGACCTATTTATAGGAGAGCAAATGAGGAATGAAAGATTAAGATCAAAAGGTTTAATCAACGGTCCAAGATAAAGGGGATGAGAGACATGGATCATGGATTCTCATCAACAGATGAGAATGCATGATAAGATTTAATCAAGGGTTCACACTTGCCTCAAACAAACACACTTTTGACCTACTCACACAAGTCAAAGGTAACTTGTTCAAAAGGTTGAAGGTTTAGCTTGTTCAAGAAGCCAAGTGAGATGATTGGAGGATAGAGAATATTCCTTTGGGTGAGGAAAACAGGTAATTTATAAATTAAATCAAAATTTTAATTATACAAAAAGGGGATAAGGAATATTTCATGGGAATATTCCCTTTGCTTAGAGGAAAATTAGTTTAATTGCTAATTAAACAAGATTTAATTTATGCAATTAGGGGATCATTAGAAGAATTGAAGTGATATTTATTAAATTAAATGATTTAATAAATGTGGGAGAGGTGAAATGATATTTAATTAAATAACTTAGGGTTATTTAATTAAATAAGATGACCTAGGGAATTAAATTAAATATTTTGATTTATTTAATTTAATTAGATGAAGTGTTAGTGCGAAAAGAGATGAATTAACCCGATTAAATTAATTAGGCCAATAGATGAAAATGATGCAATTAATTAATTAGCTAGGCTAATTAAATCAATTAAGCAAAAAGAGGATGGGTTAAAGAGGAAATGATGTTAGTAAATTTGTTTCAAGTATATGATATTGATTAGGACATTTTTCAGTGTCTATGTTTTGCCCCTCTTTGAAGGGAGGTACATGTTGCTTCAGTTCAAAGAATAACACTTTTTTGGATCAAAATTACTACCTAAATAAAAAAAATTATTTTTTAGATGCCCCAACAGAAGGATAAAGCTGATTCCCTAGCCCCTCGAGAAATTGGGCAGAAATTTTGAATTTTGGGTTGATTTCTTGATAAAGGTGAAAAACTACCCCAAGGGTCCAGAAAGGCTCCAGGATGCAAGAATAATGCCAAAAACACAAAAAATGATGCAAAATTAGGTTCAGATTGGAAAAATTTGTGAAAATAATGATAAACCCCATCTTCAAGGTTAGATTAGGGTAAAAAACCCTAATTTTCTAGCTTAAATAGGCCAAGAAGGGTCATCTTCAATTCATTTGTGCATTCATACCTTAAGGAATTCTTGTGATTTGAGCTTTGACCCTTCGACGAAATGGCGTGTTGAGAGCTTCCCAGGAACATGTCCGACCAAGTTCAAGAGTTTTGGTGGCTTCCAGGCACAGGACCATCGGTATGTGATTCGAAATCTGATTTGAAATTTGAATTTTTGATGCATTTATTATGCTTTAAAGTTTAAATTTTGGTGGCGTTGCTATATGGCGACGCCCAAACTAAAATCGACAATGCCCAAATCAATTATAGTGATGCTTTTTCGTGATTTAAAATTAGGGTTTCTAATTTTAAATGGTGATGCATGCTTATTTGGCGATGCACTTACCGATTTAGAAATTGGGGTTAGGGCAAGGCCGAAGTTAAATCGTGACTCTAGCTTATCTGGCGACACACTTTTCTATTTGCAATTTTAAATGCATCGGGCATCGCTATTTGAAATTTGAATATAGTAATGCTATTGAGATTTCTAAGCCAAAAAATTCAAATAATGCCAAATTTTGATGATTTCCTGATGTTGTGCACTTCGTGGATGTAGGTCTTCCCACCACTGATGTCAAGGGAGCACATGCCCACTATTTTGGAGAGATTAGGTGATCTATCAAAGTTGCACCAGGAGCACCTAGGAGAGATTGGCCTCTGGTATGTCGCATATGCGCCTATGAGTCAGACACATCTAGCGATGATGACAACTTTGTGCAAGAGATGGAATAGTGAGACCTCATCCTTCCACCTTCCGACAGGTGAGGTGACGGTTACTTTAGAGGACATGTGGTATATTTGTGTTTTCCGATTCATGGTGATAGCATGATTTATGACACTAATGTCGAATTTGACGCCTACCTTGAGGTGATGGAGGGGTGGGTGCATGAAGTTGGGTACCAATTTTCTGGCCACTTTTGAAAAAAGTTTTAAAAAATGCGTTTGCATTATAACATGCTCATGTTATTTCATGTTAAAAACAAAGAAAAAAGTGAAAGTACTTGCCTTGGAATACCAACCCAAAGGCTTGGAGGGAATTCCCAACAAGGCGAGAGACGTGTTTTTGCAAATTCTACAAATTTTGACATAATCGGGTCTGTGCTCACCATCAAGATTGCATCTAGTTCAATATTGAAAAAATCAAAAACATGGATAATGTTAGGTTCTCTCTTAGCTATCCAATGATGTAATTTTTTTCACTTTTTTACAATGTTAGGCCTTTCATCCATAATTTCTTTTGTTTGTATGTCTATTTTTTTTCAAAAAGCAGTGTTTTGTGTTTTTTTTGTTATAAATTAACCGTTCATCAAAATTTCAAATAAATTACATTTTTAGAAACTAGACTCCATTCTACAAATTTAAATAAAAAAAGAAAAAAAAATCAATTATTTTCCAAAATTTGTAGGGGGAGCACGACCAAAATTCTGCTTTTCAGGAAGTGCCCACTTAGAAAATTAGTAAAAAATCAAATATTCATTAAAAAATTATCAGAAAAATTGTGCATCAGCTAGATGCTGTTAGCTAACTTTTGACCTTATAGATTTTAAAAATACTACAAAAAAGTTCACCATGCTAAGGTCGTACAAGAGTTGCTATGTTATATTTTTCTGACAAAAACAACACCAATTTGTGTACATCCCTCTTTTGAACCCCTTAATATCAACCATTTTCAAAATAAATTAGTAGTTTAGAAAGTAGACTTAGAGCACTTCAATCCTTGTTTTTGTTCCATCTCAAAATTTTGAGTGTAACTATCCTCAATTTCACGTCTAAGGTCAGCATTTCCTAATTTTAGGAAAAAAGTGGCCACTTAAGCCCCCTTTTTGGGAACCATCTTGGTGCACTTACCCAGAGATGGATCCGATTGCATTGGTGACATCACAAATTGAGAGTTGTAAAGAGTTCATGTGCTGACTATTAGATTGATCATTGCAACCATCATTTTGGGCTTGGTGGCTCTAGATAGGTGTACCAGAGGATTTAGCCTAGGATGGGGCTTGGTGTGGCATCAGATGTTGCATAGGAGGATACTTTTTATGTGGGGGATTGTGATGCTAGCCTCCTTATATCATGATTTGCATGATTTTTTTATTGCGATGGGAGAGCTATTGGTGTAGGGGTGACTCTGCTACACATTTGAGCATGGGAGAACATTGTCGTGCTTCAACCGATTGTTCAGATGGCAGACGTGGAGTTGGATGATCATGTCATTTGGAGATACAAAGTTTCCATTACTCTCAAGCACATTGGATAGATTGGGATCCCGTATTGGAGATGGGTGATTGATGACATGACAGTTTTCCACTAGTGCCCATGGCTTCAGATGCCGCCATGGTTTGACAATATTTAGCAGTTGTATTTTTCCATACAAACTTGATATATTCAAGGTCGAGAGCACACAATCATTGAGAGATATATTCCATCTACAGGGTGGCTTGTCAATTTGGAGATGTATAGGACAGGCCTGGTGATGCATATAGGGCCATTTTTGAGTGATCGGCCAGAGAGGTTTCCACATGGGGATTGACTATTTCGGCTCCAGAGGCTATAGAGAGCTTTAGATAGTTAGTGACCTAGCCTTGGGAATATGATCAGGGACAGGCAGTAGCTCAGACTACACCACCATATGATGCTTGGTTCATCCCTCCCAGACATTTAACAAATACAGTAGGGGCTCCTCCTAGAGGGAGACCTACAGGCAGAGGACAGGGTGTCCAGAACGACAGGGATGGATAGGTTGTGGGGGCTCTTTCAATTGGAAAAAAACCTCAGGTATAGCCATAGATACAACCTCAGGCAGGACCACCACCACTAGATGCATGAGACACTCAGATACAACAGCTACAACAGCAGGTGCAGATATTAACTGGTGAGTGGGATCCGGCCTGCCAGTAGGTTTTGGTCATTACTGTTGAGTGAGACTAAGTTTGACAGTAGGTGGTTGTAGTTACAGCTAAGAGAGATCAGGTACTATAGAGAGTTCAAGCTGTTACCACTAAGAGAGATCAGGAGGTTGCCCGACGCCAACAGATTGAGACTATGATGGTGGCGACTCATGGTCGGACAATGTCAGCATGTTTATACCGAGAGGCAGTTATAGAGGCTGCATATTTCAGGAAACATTATCATCATGATGTTCCAGTGGCCTTGAGACAACTAGAATTTTCATAGTGTAGTGACACACGACCACGAGCAGAGGATCAACCTAAGAGGTAGGCTGGAGAGGGTAGCAGCCACCAGGGCTAGCTTTTTAATGTATGGACACTTTTTTATTTTTTCCCCATTCTTTAGATCATAGATATACATTCATGGACTCATCTTTGATAGCCTTGTAGATATTGTACTTATCATTGATATACATACATTGATCTATATTTTGTACCATGACATTCATTTTTTGATATATATATATATATGATATAGATACAGATGATTTATGTTATGATGTGTTCACTTTATTTCATGTATGGATGATATGATATGGATGCATTTTATTTATGCCTATGTGATATGTGATGATCATGATATGCAAATGGATGCAATGTTATGTTATTTTTCATTATCTTTTTCACGATATGGTATGGATGGATGATAATGATATGTAGATGTTATGAATGCAAATGATGTGGATGCATTTTTTTTGTATATTTTCTATTCATTTTATGATGATGATGTATGCATATGGATGTATGGATGCAAATTCTTATGCAACGATTTAAGATGCTTATAATAGAAAATCTATTTTATTCATCACAACTCAAATGAGAATGTAGAATGTATGATATGATATGCAAATGATTATGTTGATTGGATGCTATGATTATGCTATGATTATGTGATGTATGTATGTTGATGGTTTGTGGATGTAGGGTGGATGCATTGATGATGTTTTTGTTGATTGTCATGGTACCAGGTTAGCATGGAGAGAAGATAGAAGAATAAAGACCATTGATTATGATGATTGCTTCAAAAGATTCAACAAGTCCTTGATCCATCAAGACTTTATTAGAGATGGTGACAAGACAATGCAAATGCAAGATGAAATGCAGGATGAGTTGCTCACACTTTAGGATTGGGATTTTTCATTGTTCCCTATTTTTTGATATAACCCATAGACACGATGCATCAAGGTATGGATAACTAGGACGATGTTGTATCTAGTGTAATGGACTTTGACTCGACAAGCAAATAGGATAGTTCTTGTTCACACCTTGACATACGAAAACTTCATTGGAATGCAAGTTATAAACTTAGAATATATTGGACCAAATCATGTACGCAATAGTCAACAACATACTCCAAACGACCTTCCTACACACAACTAAGCAAGTATGCACCAATACTATTTTACAAGAGTATCTAGAAGCACAAGAAATGAAAGATAATGATCGATGCCCCATTCCTTTCTCTCTAAATCATTTTAGATAGAAATCATTGAGAGGTCCTCGAAATGGGTCATTAAGATAAATCATTGTAAGAAAAGATCAAATACAAACAATCAGTGTTATCTATAACTCCTGCCTAGTTTAAGTTTAGCTAAGGTGATAGCTGATACTGATGTCCATCGCAAGAAGGATACATCCTAGGACATGTTGATCAAAGAGTTGTTTGATGTTAGGACGATGATGCTAAGATGAGTTGTTGCTATAAATACCACTGGCATATTTACCTATGATTTATAATTTAGATTTATATTTTTTTTTTAGGTTCGCACTTTACAACTTGCTATCCTTGTTTTCTACTTATTTTTCCAAAGGTTGAAGGTGACGATCTTTTATTATGGATGAAAGTTTATTGCAGGTGAAAGCGAGATGGGATGGATGGTTTTGGATTTTCTAGAATATTTTAATGTTTTTGGTATTTTGAAGATGTTTTGAGGTTGTTTTTGGTCTTTTTGAAAGTTTATATGGATGTTTAGGATTTTTAGATTATATGAGGTTGTCTAAGGTTTTTTAAGATATTTGAGGCTTTTTTGGTCTTTTGAATGTTTTCTATTGTTTTTGGATTTTCAATTTTCAAATGTTTTTGTATTTTCTAAGATATTTGGATGTTTAGGGGTTTTCAAAAGTTATTTGGATGTTTTCGGTATTTTTGAGAATTATTTGAATGTTTTGGGTTTTTCATGAGATTCTTTAAGCTTCGACCAATAACCTAACCTAAAGACCCATCCTAGGGGCCTCGGGGGCTGATCAAAGATAAGCCTTGCCTATGTTATACATGCAGAGACCACGTAGTTCAACTGACTCGGCCCATTTACAAGATGAAGATAAGAACAGATGAAAAATAATAGTTTATTATGACAGACTGCTAAAAGGACTGACCTAGGGTGTCTCGAGGGCACATCAATGATGGCCTTCCCTACGTTCAAGCTCAGAGACAACTTAGTTCGACAAGAGGACTCTATTTTTTATATTTTTGATGTTTTGACCTTTTTAGGGTTTTGATGTTTTTGGATTTTTTGGATTTTTCCTTTACAATTTTCTGAATGTTTTTGGATTTTAGCTATATAGGATTTTGCAAATGTTTTTGGATTTTCTGGATAAGATTTTATGAATGTTTTTGGTGTTTTCTGATACGATTTTATGAATGTTTTTAGATTTTCTGGATAAGATCTCCAATGACCTCGAGATATACAAGAACCCAATTGTGATGCATAACAGAATGCCCCCAGTGTGATATGTTATCCTACTTCGATAAAAGCAGGACAAACTAACCTTCAGAATATGCCAAGTAGTGCTAAAGAGTTCATAATACCTTACAATGTCAAGCCATGATAAGGATGTGGATGAGGGATAAATGGCAATGCAAAGAATGATAGGACAAAAGAGCCAAAGGATAGATGGAGATGCTTTATTTATGCAAACCGCCTATTTGCCAAGTTTTCACCAAGGAACTTACCCAAAGCGCCACCAGAGTGGTTTTCACTAGAGGACAATTTTTTTTCTTTACTTTTGTCAATCCTTTTTCCCATTTTTTTATATTTTGATCATTTTATGATTTTTTTGTATTTTCTAATTTATACCCTTTAAGACTAGGCACAAATTTTTTTGAGGTGCAAGTTGTTGGTTGGATCCTACAAGGGTTCACCTTTAGGGGTTGACAGTTGATATGCTTCTGATTCGTAGCTTGTTGTGATGACAAAGGGACCCAACTAGTTAGGATCAAACTTTCCTTTGTTGTCTTGATCTGGAAGATTCTTCTGATTTTGCTTTAAGACAAGATCACCTACCTGGAATGACCGACATTTGATTCTCTTGTTATAGCTCTGTTTCAGTCAATTTTAATATACTTGCAAGTGATTGTGGGTGTCAATACGAAATTCATCCAGAAATTCTAGCTCATTTAGTCGAGACACTATGTATTCTTTCTCAATTACCAGGTTCTGTAGTGACACTCGCAGTGATGGGACCTAAACCTCAATAGGCAAGATGGATTCTAATCCATAGACCAAAGAGAAAGGGATTGCACCTGTAGGTGTGTGGATACTGGTTCGATAAGCCCAAAGAGTGGGATTTAGCTGTAGATAACAGTCACAACTAGTTTCATTAACTTTTATCTTCAGGATTTTTAGGATAGTTTTGTTTGTAGCTTCTACTTGACCATTTCCTTGGGGATAGTATGGGGTAGAGAATCGGTGTTGGATATTGATTTTTTGGCACAACTCTTTCACATCCTGATTTTTGAAAGGGGTTCCATTGTCCGAGATGAGGGTTTATGGAACACCATAATGATAAATTAGGTAATTCAGAATAAATTTGGCTATCTTCTTCCCTATTATGTAGGTCATAGGAATGGCTTCAACCCACTTAATAAAGTATTATGTGGTGGTTATGATAAACTTATGGCCATTGGATGAGGTTGGAGTGATTTTTCCTATGAGGTCAAGTCCCCATTGCAAAAAAGGCCATGGTGTGATCATCGGCTGCAATTCTTAAGCTGGAGCATGAATCAAATCCCCATGCCATTGACACTGGATGCATTTCTACACATACTAATGAGCTTCTTTTTCCATGGTTGGCCAATAGTACCCTATCATCAACAGTTTCTTAGCCAATGTCATACTGCTAGAATGGGACCTACATATGCCATCATGTATCTTTGCTAAAGCAGTTAAGGCTTCCTCTTGGTTAAGACATTTTAGTAATGTCCCTTCAATGCTTCGATGGTAAAGGGTATCACCTAGGATCATGAATCGAGATGTCTTTTTGACAAAGGATTTTTTATGGTTCGGGGTGATATCGGATGGAAGGGTTCCTCTATTAAGATAAGTAAAGAAGTCATGGTACCACGGGGATCCAGGACCAACAATGACACACGTGAATTCAGATTCAGGGATTTTGAAAGTTGGCATGAGAAGTTGTTCTACCAAGAATTCACATTGGAGGATGTTGTTTGACATGTCTAGTAGTGATTCAATTGTTGTCATGGTGTTTGCTGCTCTATCGTTCATGCGAGGAATCTACTCAAAAGTTATGTCTATAAAAAGATCTTTGAGATTCTCCACCATCTTCTTGTAAGGAGTGAGCTTGTCATCCTTATTTTGATAGTTGTCATTGACTTGGTTGATAACCAGTTGTGAGTCTCCATAGACTTTCATCTCTTGTATCTGCCACTGAACTGCTATCCTGAGACCTGTGATTAGGGCTTCATATTCAACAATGTTGTTAGTGTGGGGTAATGATGGTCTTATGACTTTGGGATGTAATCACCTTGGGGGGTGATGAAAAGAATGCCTAATCCAAATCCATGTTGGGTGAATGATCCATCAAAGTACATTTTCCACTAAGCTATGAGATTGATAAGGAACATTGATTCGTCGGGGAACTCAAATATCAAAGGGTTCTTAGAATAGATAGGTGCTTCTGCTAGTTGGTATGCAATCACTCGTACTTTGATTGCCTTGCACTCCACATACTCTATGTCAAACTCTGTCAAGATAATCACCCATTTAGCCATTCATCTCGTGAGGTTAGCTTTAGATAACAAATATTTTAATGGATCAATCTTTGCAATGAGCTTGATTTGATGTGACAACATGTAGTTCCTAAACTTTTGTGAAGTGAAAACTATTGCTAGGCATGCTTTCTCAATGAGTGAATAGTTCATCTCATAGCCTATTAGGGTTCTACTAATGTAGTATATGGCTCTTTCCTTTCTATTTTTATCATGTTGTGCTAAAAGATCTCCTAATGTTGTTGGTGTTGCTGAGATGTACAAGATTAGTGGCTTGTTTGGTATCAGTGGCATGAGCATTGGAGGTGTTAGTAGATAATCCTTGATATGATAGAAAGTTTTATCACATTTTTCATCCCACTTGTAGGTTATCCCTTTATGGAGGAGATCTGAAAAGGGGTGAATCTTATTTGATAGTTGGGCTATGCACCTTTTGATGGACTGAAGTCTTCCTTGTAATCCTTTCATCTGTTTCAATGTTTGTAGTGGTTCCATGTCTAGGATGGCTTTTACCTTTGTTGGATCAATTTCTATCCCTCTTTGTGAAACAATGAAGCCAAGAAGTTTCCCTGATGTGACCTCAAACACACACTTTTTGGATTCAATTGTACCTTGTTCTTCAAGCCTATCAAAGATAGGTCCTAAGACTTGTATGTGGTCACTTCTCTTCTTTGATTTTTCCAAAATATTTTCCACATAATCTTCAACTATTTTGTGGATCATGTCATGAAATATGGGGTTCATTTCTCTTTGATAAGTTGCTCCTATGTTCTTTAACCCAAAAGGCATCACATTCTAGCAATAGGTTCCCCATGGACAAGTAAAGGTAGTTTTGTGTTGATCCTCCTTAACGATTATGATTTGATTGTAGCTTGAAAAACCATCCATGAGCGACAACATTTTATGTCTTGTTGTTAAGTCCACAATGAGATCGATGTTGGGAAGAGGGAATCATCCTTCAGACATTCCTTGTTCAAATCTCTGAAGTCAGTGCATATTCTGATGCCCCTAATGGGTTTTGAGACTGGTACCAGGTTTGAAATCCACTTAGGATAAAATATTGGTTGGATGAATCCAACAACAAGAAGCTTTTGTAATTCTAGTTTAACCAAGAGTACTATCTAAGGATGCATCTTCCTTAATTTCTACTTAACTGGTTTAGCTGTAGGATACACTGCTAAGTGATGCACAACCACTTATGGATCAAGGCCTGTCATATCTCTGTAAGACCATGCAAAGTTAGCTCTTCTTTCTTTGAGGAATGTTGCTAGGTTCTTCTATTCTTCGTCCAACAAAGATTCAGCATAAAAAGTGATCTTAGGTGCTTCCTCTGTGCCCACATTGACTGGAGTGGCCTTTTCTGCTAGTACCACTGACTTCTCTGGATGCATTGCACTAAGGGGGAGATTGAATCCCTCATCATTGGGTGCCTCAAAGAGGTTTTCACCATTGAATGCGTCCTTTTTTTTTTACTGTTTTTGGATTAGAGAGTGTTGCTAGGTGGTTTTCACTCAAGGATCTGCATGTTAGTTGCATTTCATTTATTTTGTGACCAAAGGATTCAATCATCTCCCCATAGTATGCCTATGTATCGAGCTCTATTTTGAAGCCTGCTTTATGATCTATGCATGATAAGTTGTCTTGGAGTCCCATGAATTTTGAGATCGCTTCATAATTTTTGAATAAATCTAGAATCGGTGGTCCTTGTTGGTCCATGTCAATGAGTTGCGGGTATACTAGGTGTATTTCAGTTGGTTGTTTGTTTGAGACAAAGGATGTTATGGATATCATGAAGAGGGTGTTGTTCTCAAATAGGTTAGCAACATCAAGGGGAAATTCATCTAAGGTTGTATCATGCAATGTAGGTGACCAAGAGGAAGCCTCAACTCATTTAGCAAAAATACCTTTGCCAATAAGTGTGACTTTTCTAGTAGTACAACCTAAGACAAGATTCTTAATTCATTTCTTAGGAACGATGGGTTCTAGTAAACCATTGTCATTCTACCCTAGCTTCTCTTCTTATTATATCCCATGCTCTGCATTAGCCATAGGCCTTTGTTGCCATCTTCCATGGGAAGAACAAGAACATGTCATTCATCTTCATAGAGGATTTTAGAGATATATTCCTCATTGGAATTTTCTTGATTCAAATCTCCCCACTTGGTGAAGGTAGTAGCTGCCATTTTGATTGTTTCTAGTTCTTTGGTGCTAGATTTAGGTTTCACATGAGACTGAGGAGAAATGGGTAACTCTCCTAAGACAAATGTGTCTTTCAATAGTTTGTAGTTTCCACAACCATCATCTTGGATCACTGCTTTGACGTCGGGTATATTTTGCACAACGGGAATTTTTGATGTTGAGGTAGAGGCTAGGGATGATAGGTCAATAAATGAGCTTGATGGTGTAGGTCCTTCATCATTTTTGGGTATTTGTGGGATCTTATAGAACTTGGCCTCAAGAATTATGCAGTAGTAGAAAGGCTCAAGATCTCCATGGATAGTAATTTCTCTACCTTCGAAAGGAAATTTCACACACTGATGATAGGTGGAGGCTACAACTTTTAGAGCATGGATCCATGGTCAGTCAAGTAGTATGTTATAGGGAAGATCAAGATCAAGTACTTGGCATGTAGTTTCTGCAATAAGAGGTCCCACTTGGATTGGAAGTGCAATGATTCCTTGTGATACCCATTCTTGGTCATCATATGCCCTGATGGTGGTACTTTTTGTCTTCCCAATAGTATCTTTTGAATAGCCTAGATTTTTTATCAACTGTAAGATACAAATGTTCAGACCAACACCTCCATCTACCAAGATCTTTTGACTTTGTTTTCATGAATAATAGCCTCAAGGTGTAAAGCACGGTTATGAGATAGTTATGAAGGTAATTCTTGCTTGGAGAAAGTGAGAAGATGGTTGGTGATATGCCCTAGCATAGCTTCAAAATAATTGGTGTCAATGTTCTCGGGAATAGATGACTCAGATAAGTCTTTTTCCAATATTTCCCTGTGTGTGGGGGATAACCTTAAGAGTTCTAAGATTGATATTTGTGTGGGGGTCTGTTTGAGCTAGTCTAGAAGATTGTACTTGCTAGGATTAGATGTGGGAAAAGTAGGTTGTGTCCTAGATTGAGATGGGACTCCTTGAATGGTTATTTTTCCATGTTGTGTGGTGACTCCACATTTCATAATATCTCCTTTGATGGTGACAATAGTGATAAAAATATCATAGGAAGCAACTACATTGGAATAGGTATGATGCACATTGGTGTAATCCTTATCTTTTTCATTGTTGTTTTCTTTGTTATGATCTGATAGGGGTCTTGTATATCTTGAGATCCTGGTTCCTAGCTCGTACCTCAATAGATATGGTATCATTTTCTATCATATTTAACTCTACCAGTTTCTTCATGATCGTCTCGATGGGTTTTGATAACTATGTACTTACCTTTGGGATAGTTATTTCTATTATCGGTTTGCCTTTGTTACATGTTGGTGTTACTGATCTGATTGTTCTATGGTGGTGTTGTTTGTTGCATAGTCGATTGGATGTTAGCAACTTGATTGTTATTGTGTCTAGGAGCACTTAGTATGACCTTAGCATATACTACACTGTTGTTTGTTATGTTTTTGTTCTTAGCCTAGACACAAGGTTTCTCATTTGAACTAGTTGAAGGATGGTTGTTCTTGTAAGCCTGTGTATTTCCTTGTGAGATTAGGGATCTTTCAATGTTAAGGGCTTTAGGGACTAGTTCATCATACGATTTGATGCATTGCATTTTCAAGTGGAATGATAGATTTGGATCGAGATTAGCTATGATAATTCCCACTTGTTCATTAGGAAGAGGCCACTTTCTTTTACTAGCTCTTTGTCTCCATCGTTGTAAGAAATTAGTGAAGGTTTCTCTATGATTTTGTTTAAGAGTGTATAACTCTTCTAGATTGATGTCCATGTCAAGATTGAAGGAGAAGTGATTGATGAATTTATCAATTATTTCTTGAAAATTTTTGATACCAGGAGGCAAATGAGAAAACCAATCCATACCATGACTTGTTAAACTTCGAGGGAAGAGGTGCATTAGATATGAATTGTTGTAAGCCACTTCCATACACATGACGTTAAATTCTTTGATATGGTCCACATGACTTCCTCTTCCTTTATATTTGTCAAATTTAGGGATTTCAAAACCAAGAGGGAATGGTATCATTTATATGTTTTGATCAAATGGGTAAGGACACAAGTTTTGTGTATGAGGTTTCTTTGTCTTTCCCAAGTGAAGGTCCTGCATTTCTTGTGAGAGTGCTTTCAATTGTGATGCTATATCATCTTTCCAGTTAGGTGGAGGAACATATGGTAGGATGACAAATGGATTATATGGGGTGATGATGGTGTGATATTTTGTGAAAGTGGTGGATATGTTCCTGATGCATTTGGATCGATGATGTTCAAATGAGGATAATAGGAACCTTCTTGTTGTTGTTGGGCATACTGTTGAGCTTGATGTTTTTGTTACACCACTAGGGATTGCTTTTGTACCTACTATTGTTGTTGTGCTTGATGTTGTTGCACGGCTTGTTGTGCTGCTAATGCTTGTTGTTGTTGTTGTTGTTGTTGTGCTAAGGTTGCTTGTGTTGTTGTTGTGCTAAGGCTGCTTGTTGTGCTTT
>VDFB02271358.1:980198070-980305213 GCA_007258455.2 Sequoia sempervirens
CCTACAATCACTCTTTCTAAACTGATTTACTAATAATATGTTAAAGACATTAACTATATCAATTTGGGATTTGAAACGAAAAGATCATGGCAATCTTCAAAAAGTCTTCATCATTCCTTCCCATGGTTACAAGAACCAAACTTAGGTTGGTCACTTGTCAATTTTTGTATTGCTACCATTATCTCTTTTCTCAATATCATGCTATATGATACATTTTCTAAAGCTAAAATAACAGTGCTTATTAGTAAAGACAATCAATAATTAATCTTCATAGTTTTATCCAAAACTATATTAAATGCCACTTATATATATATATAGCAAAAGGTGGTAAAATGGTATGATAATGTATGAAAATGGAATATGAAGATGGGGATAAAGGCATATGAAAAAGGATAAAATATGGCATAAAATTGAACGTGAATGGCTCTCATCACTTGTATATACACCCTTGGCATCAATGACAATATTTCCAACAATCTCCCTCTTTGTCATTGATGAAAACCCTGTAAAGAGATAATCTTAAAATGCAAAAACACCATACTTCTCCCCCTGATTGAAATGCTCCCCCTTACTCTACTTCTTTGCCTTTAACATCAATGGCAATGATATCTTAGGGAAGAAAGATAAGATAATGAATAGCTCCCCCTGAACATATGCTTTTATTGATGAACTTAGTGACTAGATGAGAGTGATATCACTCCCAATTTTTCCCTCGAGTACTCAAAACTCTCTTTTCGTAGTGGCTTCAAGAAAATTTATACAATTTATTCCATTGTAGCAACATACTCCAATTGCACCTCTTGATCAACCACTTGCTCTCTTAGGAAATGATATTTGATCATAATGTGCTTCATTCTGAGTACATGATTGGGTTCTTTGATATGTTAATTGGACTTGTATTATCATAAAATATGGAAATGGGGTGCTCATACTCAACCTTGGTGTCCTTCAAGGTTTTTTTCATCCAAAGGACTTGGGTGCAACAAGAAGTTGTTGAAACATATTCTTCCTTCTATTGTGGAAAAAGACACCAACTCTTATTTCTTACTTAACCGTGATACAAGATTGTGGCCAAGAAAGAATGTACCTCCACTTGTGCTTTTTCTATCATCAATATTGTCAGTCCAATCCACATTTGTGTATGTTGTGAGGGTGAAATCTTCACCTCTTGGATACCACAACCCAAAATCCATAGTTCCTTATAGATATTTGAATATTATCTTCATCGCTTGCACATGAGTTTCTTGTGATGTTGCCTAAAACCGTACCACCAAACCAACTACTTGCATAATGTTAGGTCTTGTTGTTGTCACATATAAAAAACTTCCTGTAAAGGAGGGGATTCACTACTCCTAAGTCTCAAGAAAAATAGAGTCTATAGGGAGTGAATAGCCCTTGGTTACCTCAAAGTACAAAGCTTAAGTGACAAAGTAGAGAATAAAGAATATTTGAATAACTTGATTAAATGAAGTGCTAAGCTATTAAGGGAAAGAATGACAAACTGCTAAATAACATAAACTAATATGAAAATTACAAGATATAGATTATACAAACAGAAAGCTTAAAACTCACAAATTTTACCTTCAAAAGGGCAAAGCCTCAGTCATGAACGATAACGCACCGTGGGGACGTATGTGCCTCACGTTGTCATCCCTATCAAAACAAAGAGTAAAGACCTTAAGTCTACAAGGTTCAACTCCTTGAGTCTATACATCTACACACAAGTAGAACAAGGAAAGATGTTGGAGTTTTTTCGAGGCTTGCCTTAGTCAAACCCTTGTTTTGGTATTTCCACCTCCATGAACAGCCAAATAGATAGATATAGACAAAATGACATGAAATTTAAAATATGGGTGATAGAAAAAAATCTCATTGTGGAGGAGATCCCCTATCACAAATAAAATAGACGAGACAAGTAAATGGTTGTAAATATACAAGAGAGCATTACCAACAATATGTGGCTCCCCTCTTGGCTTGATAGACGAGACATGCTTGCTTGCAAGAGAGCCTTGATTGTTGTTGTGATGAAAATTTGGTAGAGCTTCGCTACAAAGAGTAAGAGAGAATATGTAGAAGAGAGAATAGAGCAAGAGAGAAAGATCATATGAGAGGGAGTGAAAATGAATGATAATGAGAGTGAAAAGAGGAGTTTTGAGAGGTCAAATGGGTGGGAACTTTCGTTACACTTGTATTCCTGCCCCAATGACACGTGTCATAGGAAAAGGACATGAGACTTCCTCATTTAAAACTCAAAAAGTTTGGGGATGCTAGCACATCACGCAGACATCCACGCGTCATGCAACCATCCTACTCAAAACTTTGCAAGAAATGAGGTATGTGGACTGCTAACACTTCATTGTTGTCCCCTATGAAGTTGAAATCATGAAATTTTGACTCAAATTTTTGTCATTAATATAGCAAGGTACCACAAATGCAACAGGTTTTTGTAAATCAAAAAATAAAGACAACTCACAACGCATAGACATGTTGAACTCCTTTTGCATGTTCATTGCCAACTCATGACACATCTTATCATTTCTACCTTAAAAAATAATTTCATCCCTGACATAAACTATAATAATCAAACGATGATCACCTCAATTTTAATGAATAGATTGTTGTCAGTAATACCCTTTTTAAAACCTTGTTGTAAATATTTGTCCAATCTTGAGTACCAAGCCTCGAGAGCTTGTTTCAACTGATAAAGTGTCTTCTTTAGCCTACATACATAGTCATTGTTCTTTGATAGGAGAAACCCTTCTAGTCATTCAGTATACACTTCTTCCAAGTTTTCATAAAGAAAACTTGATTTGGCATCCATTTGATAGACTTTGAAATTCTTGAAACAAGAAAATGCTAAAAATATCCTTATAGCCTCCATATGTACAATAGGGCAAAAGTTTCTTCAAAATCTATTCCTTCAACTTGAGCATATCCCTTGCATACTAATCTTGCCTTGTTCCTCACAACTTGGCCAACCTCATTCAACTTGTTCTTGAATACCCACTTAGTGCCAATCATATTTTTATCCTTGGGTCTTGGGACAACTTCCCAAGTTTCATTCTTCTCGATTTGATCTAATTCATCTTCCATAGCTTTTACCCAATACTTGTCTTCTCAAGCTTCCTCAAAATTCTTAGGTTCCATTTTAGAGAGAAATCACAAGTTTGCATGTTCAGATGTACTGGCTACTCTCCTCTTTTGAATTTATGTATCTCTCTCGCCAATAATTATATTTTCTAGATGATTTTTTTAAACAAATTTGGATGGAATCTTAGGTGGTGCTCTTGATTGAGTTTTTGGATTTCTTTGTTCAACTTCTCTGCTTTCAACTTCTTCCTCTACTTCATCTTCTTTAACACTATCTTCTTGTGCTATTTCTTTTTTATGTCTTTCTTCATCAACTCACATTTTCTCTTTCAACAATTTTTTGTAATATTTTGTTATAACATCTACAGGCCTTGTTTCTTGTAGAGTATCAGAGGAAGATACCCTCATTACACCTAGAATAAAATTTTATCATCTTCATCATCTCTCCCAATATAACATTTTCTCTCGAATACCTTAAAGTATTTCACTAACATAGGGCTTCCCTTCCAAAGTTTGTATGGAGTTTTTCTATTATTCACCCTCATTTATGCTTGATTTAAAACATAGAAAATTGTATGCACTACTTCTTTTGAGAAGGTGTCAGTAATATTAGACTTATTCAACATTGCTCTTTCCATTCCTTGGGCTGCCCTATTTTTCCTCTCAACAACTTCATTTTCATGTGAAGTTCTTGCAGCTAAATAGTGTCTTCTTATTATTTGTTTTTCATAGAATTCTTCAAACTCATTTGAGGTGAATTCTCCTCCTCTATCAGATCTTAGGCATTTGATCTCAAACCAATTTCATTCTCTACCAAATCTTTAAATGTCTTAGACTTCTCAAGAGCTTCCAATTTTTCTTTTATGAAGGTAATCCAAGTCATCCGAGAATAATCTCTATTAATAACACGAAATAGCTCTCACCTTGTAAGTTTTTTCTCCTTGTTGGCTCACATAAGTTAGTACGTATAAGTTCCAAAGGCTTTGATTTAGATTATTCCTTTGATTTGAAACTCGGCCTTGTTTTCTTTTCCAAACGAGCATTATTTTCAAATAGTATTAGGGGGATTCACTATCTTCGGCATGTCCCTTACATGTTGCTTATTGCTAATCTTCACAATGTTATCAAAGTTCAAATGTCCCATCCTTTTGTGCCACAATCAACTCTCATCTTCTTATGCCATGTAGTATTTTTCTTTGTTGATTTCACTAAGAATATAGAGATTATTTGTAGTTCTGCTAGCATTTGCAACAAGTTTCCCTATTCATGTCTTTCTAATTTCACGACTACTAGGATGAAATGTGAGTGTGTTCCCTTGACCACATAATTAACTCACACTTAGAACATTATGCTTCAAACCTTTGATATATAATATGTTTTTCAGCCTTGTCTTTTCATTGTCAAAACTAAGAGTTCATTTTCTTTTTATTCTTTCCATAGCATTATCTCCAAACTTAACAGTGCCTCCATTTATCTCCTTCAAAGTAAGGAACTTGATTTTCTCCCTTGTCATGTGACTTGATCACCCATTGTCAATATACCACTGAATTTCCTTTATTTTGGACATGAAAGGTTGTTTGTACTAGCATGGATTAATCAACCATTTCATGTTCCTACCTCTTCTTCCAAACTTTTATATATTCGTATTTTGGCTTGTCATGAACGTCTTCCTTGTTTCATTTTGGAGGTACAATAAAATCACTTCTACATGAAAGTGTTGTATGACCAAAATTATTACACTTGTAGCACGTTAAAGGTGCAAATGGATTATAGTTTCTTTTTAAGAAACCTGAATCCCTCCTTACATGAACTCTACATTTTTTTGCTTTATGACCAAATTTATTGCAAAATAAACAATAACCATAAAAGGAATGTTGAAAATTGTTCATTTGAGCTTGCCTTTGAGGAAATAGTCTAATGAAATCTTCATTATTTCCTTTGTGAAGGATATTGGTTTTGTGAGTGATATTACTTTCTCTCTTCTTGGAACTATCACCATTGCTGGTGCTTTTGAGCGCATTTGCATACCCTTTCGACTTCTCTTCATTTGTCTTATTTGGTAACTTTGTAGTCTTAGAGCCTGATCCTTCTTTGTTTTTCTTGATGAAAGGTGATCTTTGCAAACTGATAATATCCTCCAGAAATTTGGAGCTCTTTTCAAACTTCATGCTTCAATTTAATTGATCATTTGATTTCTCCAACTCCTTCCTCAAGGAAACAACTTACACTCCAATTCCTTTTCATTTAGTTGATCTCTTACAACTTCTTCAATTATTTTTTCTTCCTCAATTTGAATCTTTAGGTCCATGATTGTATTTTCCAATTCTTCAATACTTGGAGATTATTTCACTTTAGTTTCACTATCTTCTTGAATTTGTGACTTTAACCTCGATTTTTTCTTCTTGAGCTTCTCGATCTTATGATAGGCATATTCGAGTTCTTTCTAAAGCTCCTCTTCTTCATCATCTTCAATATGTTCTTCCTTTAGATCTCATTCTTTTCTTGTCTTCACCATCCTTACCTTCTATCACCATGAAGAGTATTTATTCTCTATCCCAATTGGAGAGGCTTCCACTGCTTTCTTTGGATGAGCTACTTGCTTATTGGATGTACATACTCTTCTTATGTCTTTGAAAGTTCATACTTACCTTGTGTGCTCCTTTTCTTGTTATAGTGATATTTCCTTCCTTTCTTTTTGTTGTATTTTTATTCTTCATTGCTCTCACAAGACATTTGGAAGAAAAATGGCCTAATTAATATAATTGAAACATTTAGGGTATACTTGCCTTTTTGCTTTCGGAACTTTCTTGTTCTTCCTCACAAAGTGAGCTTCCTATTTGTCACTTGAAATTTCACTTGATTCATATTATTTGTTCTTCATCTTCTTGGATGCTTTGAAGGTCACTTGCCATTTTGATGGCTTCTCCTTCTCCGTCCTCATTTCATATGCTATAAGGTTCCCATCAAATTGTTTAGATCCCTCATTTCCTCGATGATGGAAACATTCACATCAAATTTCATCAGGAGAGATATTAAAACATTTTGCACAATTATTACATTCAAGGTATTGACAATTTTATCCATGTGAAGTAGATAGGCAACAATATCTTCCTTGTCCTTCATCTTTAAACTCTCAAATTGTCTCTTATGGGTTTCAAGCTTGACCTTCTTAATTTTGTTATCTCCTTCATATATATTTTTTAACTTGTCCCACATGTCTTTAGCCAATTTGAAATGCATAACCTTCACAAACTCTGATTTGGATAATCCACACAAGATTCCATTTTTGGCTTTCACATTGTTCTCGCTTGCCTTCTTTTTGGCTTGGTCTATTTTTGAAGTTGTAGGAGTATAACCAACTTAAACGGATTACCAAATATCATAACCTAGAGCATTCAAGTAAGTCTCCATCCTCATGCTTCAAAAAGCATAATTCGATCCATCAAATAGTGGTGTGCCCTATTTGAGGAAAATCCATATCCTTTGGCCATGTGTGCTTCCACAATCTACCTTCAAGCAATTAAGCTCTTTCTGAAAGAACTTGCTTTGATACCAATTGATGAAACACACACTTATACAAATGATACCCAAGAGTCTCCAAGCCAATGTTAAACTATGATAAATGATCATATAAAAGAGAACATAAAGGTGTAAATGTTCCTTCATGACATCTAAAAAGGATGACACAATTCTATAAAAGGAAACATCGAAGAAGAAATGAATATCCTCAATAGTGTCCCCCAAGTCTATAAGATAATACTCACAAAACAAACATACAACATATGTCAACTACTCATCCCAAGTAGCTATATATGAAAGATGTTGAATATCATATTGCACTAAATCATAAGGACCCATGGATGTAGCAATATTATTCTCATTAGAAGCAATAGTAGATGGAGATGTAATCTTGATAGAAGACAAAACAAAAAGATAAATCTCTATCGTATGAGCATTCAAGATCTTCAATATATTCAAACTCCTCTAAAGTATCATCATTCAAGGGTATATTATATGCATCATCAAGGAGAATAAAGCAATCTAAAATAAAATCATCTAGGAATGGAAAGATATGAGGGTCTTCAAAGATCTCTCAAATCTTAGTCCAATGTGTGTGAAGGAAGTCAATGCCTAATAAAGAACACATAGTATTGTGATCAACACTAGAACCAATTAATCTTACAACATAACCAATATTTTTCCAAAATAGTTTTCTTTCAAGGGTGTTTGGTTTAAGTAAAAATTCATAAAAATAAGGCAAATGATTAAGCTAAATGAGATGTGTCAAGATGTCTTTTTACCAAAACTCGTAATTGTCCTCATCCAAGATTACCACACAATGATAAATAGAAAAACTCATGATACATCATCAAATGATAAAATCAAAGATCAATAATCTCAATACATATGAATCAACCACAAGATTATCCCCCAAACCCCAAATTCATTCAATGAAACAACCTCTCAAGCAAGTAGTAGAATTACAATTGTCACTTGCCAAAAAAACGAAGTAGTTTTAATCTTAGTGCATTACAAATGCCAAATTTGACCACATAAATGAAAGTACAATTTTTTTGATAAAAAAATCAATTTGATCACACCGCTACAAAGTATAAAAAAAAAATATGCACTTTAAAAAAATGAACCAAAAAATGTTAGCATATAAACCTAAACGAAACCTTGGAAGTTCCTAAACTGACAATTACTCAACACCACCTATGAGAATCTACAATTTTTGAAAAAAAAAAAAATTGACACCAAAATCAAAAAATATTTGCACCAAAAATTTTATCTCAAATAAAAAAATGCTTCAAAAAAAAAAACGGATAACTAAGTTATGGCCTTCTAAAGATCAATTGTCAAAACCAAAACTCCATTATAGAGGGAGGCCAAATTGGAACAAAGGGCCTAATTACGTCATACTAATGTTAGCATACCCAATCACCAGAATATGTCCAATTGGCCATAATATTCCTCAAGTCTCAAAACCACCCTCAAATATCATAAAACCACCCTTGAGTGGCCAAAACCATTAATTTGGAAATCAAAAACTACCTTTTATAACCAAAAGTGGTTTTGCAATGAGTGAACTATTTGCGACCTTTGTCAACTTAATTTAAACCATTAGGTGGTGGGTTGTGATATCAATCACCAACAATGAAACTTGTGGTCATGCATCACATGGCACCACAAGTCGCAAGTCCACAAACTATATATATATAATTTTATTTTTTTAAATATATTGAAAAAAATTATTATTATGCAAATCATACTAATTCTATTTATACAATGAGACAACAAAATAATTCTAAGACCCTAAAACAAAAGTGTCCAAATTTGACAAATTAACAATCAATCATTAAATTCTTTGACCCTCTTGATGCAATGATAAGATCACATTTGATTCAAAATGCTCAAAAATTACAGCTACTTTTTTAATATAATAAATATTTTTTAAAATTTTGAACCCTTGTAGACCTAAATTTGAATATTCAATTTGGATAAATCAAAAGACTAAATTGACTTTCTTGGACACCTTAAATTCAATGGTGACCTCAAATTTGCACCAACATGCTCTATATGAACTTGCAATACAAATCCATAAACTAATATTTCTATCAAATTTTTATAATTTTTCGAATCACTATTTAATGCAACAAAAAAAAAAATCATATTCAACTTTTCAAGATCCACCAAGATCTACACTCAAGATCTCTCAAAAGACTAACCAAATGCACTCTACAAACTCTAATACCATGTAATATTTTATTATGAAGACGACCACCCAAGATCTAGAAGCTTAATGAAAAGCATATATAAATGAGAAGATCAATATAGCAAGAATAACTTATATTCTTATTAAAGAATGTAAATAAAATAACATGTGAATTAATTACAATGAAAACCTCTTGGTTACATAAGCTAAGTGAAACATAGGACAACATAAAATTATGACAAATGTCTCAAACTTTGATATTAGACATAAAGAGATAAGTATCCTATGTATACCCTAAATAAATTTAGCTGATAATTGCGAATAAAACCTAAGAAGTGAACTAATTAGATAATATTCATGTTTACACCAACAAAATGTTAAATTATTTTATTTTTATTTTTATAAAACATGTTGCCATCTTGAAACTTTTAAGGAAAGAAACCCCTCACCATCCAATCCAGAGGACAATGATTATTTTGCTCAAGAGTTCAACTCTTTGGACAATACTAACCATTCTTTTACCAATTGCATCAGTTACACCATCTTGTGCTTTCCTAACTACAAGGCTACCTTTCAAGCCTATGCAATAAGGCTACCTTTGGATAAAATTATTTTGAGATCAATCTTGTTGCTGGCCATTCCAAAGAATTTAAAATTGATTATTTTCATTTACATATTTCTATATTTTATTTAGATTTATCTTACTTTGGGAAGCATTTGCATTATTCTTAATACAACCCTAAAATTATAAACATATATCTAGAATTAAAAAATTTACATTGATTTTTCTCTAACACCTATCAAATCCTTTTAGGACTGCAACAATTCAGTTCACATGTCACAAGTAACAAGTTTAATCTTAGTCTTCTAAATAAATTTATTAATTTGACTTGCATGTTAATTTATGAATTTACGTCTTTTGTGAATGTAATTTGATATTTATTTTTATGTGAAAAAGATTGAAAATTTTGAATTATATGTCTATTTATAGGATGTGCTTATGTCAATCATCATTCCCCCAAAAAGTAAAGCTACAAATATAATATTTTATACATAAAACAAAATAAAATTATGCACAATGTTTTAAATATTACTTTTATACAAAACTTAGTAAATAAAACTAATGTATCTTCTATGCACAAATAGAATTATACTCTTTAACATATTACCTTACATATAGTTTTCTATCAACATAACCATTGCACCTCCTATCAATATAAGTGCTAATTAGTGTTCTTTGAGTGCATATCATTTTTTATTCTCTTTTTGTTGATCTATACAATAATTAACTAATTGTAATATTCGCATTAATAGTAAGAAGAAGATTGACATGAAAATAATAATAAGATTAACAAGAAAAAACAACTGAGAGGTAAGAAGAAATCAAGCGCCTTTTAAACACATTGGAAAAGAAAAATGGAAGTATGAAGCCTGAAAGAATGCCGGTTTGCAATGGGGACAGCAAGATAGGAGCTCCAAGTTAGGGCAGCAAGAGTTCAACTTCCTCCTCTTCATAAAACAATTTGAAATAATCTTTGAGTACCAACTGATCAAGGATATTACTTCTCTCCCAAATCAGATGGAAAGCTTTGGTATGTCAAGACTATACAAAAATGCGACTTGACAACAAGGTGGCATTCAATTTGACAAGATAGATGGAGCGCACAGATTTGTTTCAACAAATGTAAAAATGGCTCGAAAACATTGGGTCTACAAAAAATTGATACACAAAAACACCAAGGTGTACACGTCTCTTAATAGAATGTCCTTTTTGAAAAGGAACACAAATGCTTGAGAACCAATAGTCAAGTTGACTAGCAAGGGCTGCAATGGAAATCTGTTAGAATCCCATCAGTCAATGCACCTCAATTGCTACAGCTAGTATACTCTTAGATTTGAAGATTTGGTTGCAGCTTCAATAAGACGATACATCCACCGATCCAGCATTCCTATTCAAATCAGAAATTGAGAACAAAAATAATATTAAGTATTCAACAAAATTTAAATGTTATCATAGAAACCAGCAAGAGATTAGGATATTAACTACCAGAAAATGCACATTATTTTGGAATGAATCTTTTTGATCAAATTAATAACTAAATCAATACAGGCAGTGCGTTAAGTTTAAAATAAATATAAATAACACTTCTTTTGTGTTACAAACCTGTGAGAGCAAATGTCCCCCCAAGCACAGCACAAAGACGTGTAATGAAATGAGTGAAACTACGTCTTTCCTCCCTGATGGTTACAGTAATTGGAGAAAGATCATATAAGAAGTATACAGCTGCAATAAGAAACTACATGAATCAGTCATACGTTTGCAACCTAAAAGAAACAAAAAATCACATCAAAAGATATGCAACTAACCTGGCCAGGACTTGTCATACTCCTTCATTGGAACAAAGTACTCTGTCACAGAAAATTGATTGGTTGGTAAAACTTCCCGAGATAGATATTTGTATTCGGTGGGTACAACCTGTATAGAGCTCTGAAGGTCAAAATTGATACCCCAAAAGTTGCATCATAAACTTTTTACATGCTCAATGGAGAAGTGTGTTATTTATTTTGCATGCCATGTAACTACAAAGCCAATAAGCATTAGTTCTTAACACAACCAAGATTTTCTATGCCTTCCGTGTGTAATCAAAATGCCTCATTGTCTTGATGAGCACAAACAAAAATGTTTTATGAAGTGGTCTGTAAGAGAAAATAAGTTAAAAATAGCACAGGATTAACCTTCACATAATATTTAAAAGTTCCGCTGGTATCTCGAAGAATGCGAGCAGTTCCATCCAGTGGATTGTGTATGCCAGGGTATTTAGGCCCAAAAGAAAGATCGTGAACAATGTGACTGACATTAACATGTGTTGCATCCCCAAATATCTGATAAAATAACCACAAAATTGTAAAATGAGTTACAGATAGAAAAAATACAGAACTATAATTAAAAATCTTTGCACATTAAAAAGTGAAAAACAAAAATATGAGATTGGTCATCCAACAACGTTGAAGCCAGAGTTGCATGGAAACGGATACATTATCAGACACAGCAAATTTTCAAGACCACCTAGCACAGATATGGTTGGATACGACACTTACAAGAAATACACAAACACATGTACATAGGTTTATACATGTATAAGCATATGTATATTTGTGTAGTTCTGTTTGTGTGTGAGAACAAATTGTTTTCAATGTTTTTTTTCTTATTCAACTTTTGAATGTTTTTTCATAACCTTAAAAGTGGATAGTCCCGGATATGGCCCAAATAAGCTTTTTCATAACCTTGGAAGTGTGGTATCATATCTCGACTAATTGGACATGTACCAAATATGAGCTCATGCATGGATACCTCTTGATATGGTATCCATGCCATTTCTGGGAGTATCATATACATATCCGGTACCTGATATGCAGATACACGTATCTGGCAACTTTGGATGAAGCATGTCTAGTTACATGTTTGGAACTCATATAGAGTTGACCAGTAAAAATTAATTTCTAGAACAATACACAACTTGAGCTTATTCACAAGGTCTGAGTTACATTTATGATCATGTTTTCATTCCATTATTCAACAATAGGGAAAAAGAGAAATGAAGGAACTCCTCTTTAAACAACCATCCATTTTAGAAAGTAAACTTGCACTTATTAAGTTGAATCACGTAACATAAAATGAGAGTACCTAGATGGATGTCTCAACTTCTGAATCTAAATCTCCATTTAATTAAGGGAAATAGTAAGTAAACTTTGCATATATCACTTTGAGAGAATGCTAGTACCAACTGAATGGACTGATACCTGTTACAAGGCTTTCAACTCAAATTTATTTTATTTTCTGGAGTTATGCATGGAAATATTGTTGTAAAACAAATTTTGCTCAACCAATATAAACTTTGATAACAAACTGTAAGTTAAAACAACATTTATTTTCACGATAGAGACCTGCTGAGCAATAATAATATTCAAGCCATGCACTGAAATGTGGAAGTTTCCAGCAACCCTTTGAACATCCAGAACACCAAAAACCTAAAGTACACAAAGCAAGTCAGCTCATGTTTACAATGGTATATGCACATTTAGAACAGAAATTAAAAGCATTTAAAAAGGCTATCAAAACTAGGCTTACATAAAATGCCAAAACTTAGTTGTCTAAAATCTTTCTAAACATCAAAAAGAGAATATTAAAGCACTAATTGTCAAATGTACCCGACATCCTTCACCATCATTTAGTGCACGCTTGACATCTTTTACCATATTCTCAGGATCATTTCCAAACCCATGTAAGTGTTTACTGTCCTTATGATGATCAGTTACACCACCTATCACAGAAAAGAACATTTTTGTAAAACTCTTTACCTCCTTTCTACTGAACTACAATTGAAATACCAAAAATGTTTAGCACTCATGCATTATTAAATACAATAACTAGGATGCATAAGAAACAAGAACCAAAATAGCTTTAAACCGATTATTCTATATTCAGTTCTGTTATAGCCTGCCTTCTTATACCTGAGAACACTTACAAAGATCAAATGAACATCAATTTATATACATATGCAACATGATGCTGTTAGTCACTTAGAAAAGGAATATAGATGTATAAAAATTCCTACAAAACAGTCAAGAGTAAGCACCAAAGTTATAAGACTCGCACAGACTTAGCAAGTCTCAAGACAGGCAGAATGAACCAAGGCCCAAAGAATCAAGACCTGGGTACCCAGTGAGTCTGGTCAGACTTGCCAAATCTGCCAAACTCACCGAACCTAGAAAGTCCTGTCGCTGAGACTTGGCCACCTGGGTCAGGCATAGAAAATAAAAATTTAAAAAATTTAAAAAAAAAAAGAATAAAAATTAAAAACACTCAAACCTACCACTCTAAAATGACATCTTAACAATCTCAAAAAACATCCATTCATTTGCAAGCACAAGAGAAAATTTGGGTATTGGAGGTAAAAGTACATGTCATTGAAACAAAACAAATTTGAAAAGATGTTTTCCTATTTTGAATCTTTTATATTTGTTTTTGTTTTAAATTTTGTTTGTCTTCATTTTTTTTCCATTTTAGATTCATGGAACAAACCCTAGTTTTTTATCTCCTTTTATGAACAAACCCTTGCTGCTTTTCTAATATTTTATCTGTTTAACTACAAACCCTAACTAAGGAGAGTTGGTATGCAAACATTGTAAGATGAAATTAATGGGGGAGGCATCAACCAATCGAAATATCTACCGTGATGTTAAAGTGTGCCAAGTTGCACCTCTTGATATTATGTCCAAGGTACAAAATCAATTAGAGACCTTTAACCAAAAAAGGAACTTAAAAAGGGGCAAGGAGAAGAGATGGCAGCATTCCATGAAGGCTCTTCTCCAGTTCCTCCATTCCCTAGATCTTCAACCATTACTAACAATGCTAGTGGCAATGCTAACGTTGCACCTAGAGTTTGTGGATCCAAATTAGATTCATATATTGTACCATGCACTACTCCAAGTTCCCAACCATCATTTGAAAGCATGAGTTGGATTCATATATAAGCACAAGTATGATGTAGGAAAGGGTACAATCGATGACTTTTGGTTTTATTGTTCCATTCTATTTCACAAAACCAAGTAATTAATTATTATTTTTTGTTTTAAAATATGTTGTTTGATTCCTTTATCTCTTGAATTTTTAAATTTAGGAGTTTGTAAAATTGAGACTCTAAATTTTATAATATTTTGTTTATTTTATTTGCTTTTTTAGGACTCCCTATTGGCAAAACATGGTAGATGCCATTACAATTTGTAAGGTAGGGTTCACAGCCTGTAATAAAGGGGAGATCGAGGTCTCCATTTTTCACTAAAATGGCCGATGTGAAGGCCAAAATTGAGGAACAATGTGAGATATGGAAGAGAAAGGGTTGCACAATAATCACCAATGGTTGGATAGATGGGAGAAAGGGAACATTGTTGAATTTCCTTGTTTCTTGCTCAAGTGGTTGTTTTTCCCAAAATCCATTGATTTCATGATTAAGATTTCTAACTTTTAATTTGGTGATTAACATTAACATTTCAAATTTCATTGTTTTTTCCTCATGTGGCACAATTTTCATAAAATATTTCATTGTTTTTTCCTCATGTGGCACAATTTTCATAAAATTTGTTGATGCTTCAAGAAAGACCAAAAAATTTGATTTCCTTTGTGACGTTTAAAATAAGTTTTGGTCGATGTAGGCAAGAAGAATGTTGTGCAAATAGTTACAAACAATGTAGAATATTATGTTGTTGCAAGTAAACTTCTCATGAGTAGGCACCCATCCTTATTTTAGATTCTTTGTACCACTCATCACCTTGACCTCATATTAGAGGATCTTTGCAAAAATCCCATGGATCAAAGCATATGTGGAGCATAGTAATAACATTTGCAAATACATACATAACCATACATGGGTCCTCAACATAATGAGGAAATACAAATACAAGAGGGAGTTGGTTCATCCTATAATAACCCACTTTGCAATGAACTTTATTGCCTTGCAATATTTGCTTCAATCAAAGGTTGTGTTAAGACACAAATTTGTTAGCGAAGAGTCGTCTACATCTTTATTTGCTAAAAACAATGCATGGATTGATGTAGTCAATCTAGTTTTCAATGAGTAGAGCTTCTAGTTTCCAACAAAGGAGATCATAGATGTGAGTTCATACATCTAGTCTATTTTAGTTCATATTTCCATTCTATTTTTGTTCATACTCATTTATGTTAATGCTTAATAATAATTACAATTTACATAGTCGTTAGTTGTCCTTCAAGTTGCTAATGGGGAGACGCTTGCAATGGGCTATTTGTACAAGGGCATGAATAGGGCCAAGGAGGCCATTAGTGGGGTTAAGGATAAATATTGTCTCATATGGGACATCATTGATTGATGATAGCATGATCAACTTCACAAGCCCTTACATACAACTACCTATTTCTTGAAATTAGAATTCCAATTCTATCGAGATTTCAAGGCATATGAAAAGGTTTTGAGTAGGCTCTCCACAATCATAGAAAATGGACCCTGATCCTCAACTTGAAGAGAAGATTCTCTCTATGATTGAGATCTACAAACTTGCACAAGGAGACCTCTTTGCACAAAATATATGTGAGGCAACTTAGACGACATTCCAGCTAAGTAAAAGTCTACAAGTATGTAATTTAGGTTTAAATCTTTTCCATTTTTTATGCTAATGTTGAAACTCAAAGATATACAATGAGATTTGAGTTCTTTTTTCACTCACTTCAGATACATGGTGGGAAAGGTTTGGTGCTAAGGTGAGAAATCTTTAGAGGATTACTATTCATGTCTTGAGCCAACCATGAAGCACTTCATAATGTAAGTGCAATTGGTTTATGTTTGAGCATGTGCACTCCAAGAGTCACAACAAGTTGTTGGTGCAAGGGTTGAATAATCATGTTTATATTCATTACAACTTTTTCCTCCATCATAAGCAAATCCTAGACACCAACTTATCTCCCACCACTTTAGAGGAGGTTGATCCACAATCATATTTAGATCACCAAGACTAAGGATCCCTTCTTTAGTGAGGACCTTGCATGAGTTAATCAAAAAAATCTAGAGGCGGAGGTAGTAGCCATGGAAAAAGAGGATAGAGCACAAACAAACCCCTCAAATGTTGGTGTCACTAATACATAGGAAGATATCATGGTTGTCTATCTTTGGTGCCTACCCAAGACTTGTTGTACAAGTACAAATGTTGGGACAATTGATGCAAGCTCTTCTAAGCAATAGTTATACTTTTAGTTTTGATATTTGTTTTGATACCATGGATTTCATTATCCATGAGTTTTGCATACACTTGATGATATTTAAATATTTAATGACATTGTTTCCTTCGACTAAAATTTGCTTTTGTACTCACATAATCAATGTATACTTGTGTATGTGATCAAAGTATCTTCTATTTTATTAGTTTATCATGTCTTTAAAGTTTATTCATTAAAGGGTACATGATAAAAACTTTAAATCCTTATAAGTCTATATATTTAATGGTTTTTTCAATTTGTCAAGTCTTAACTAAGTCTAAGTGTCAAGTCCAAGTCCAAGTCAAAAATTAGCTTGTCGAGTCCAAGTCTCCTATCTATGGTAATCACCAAAGTATGGACATCACTAAACCTATAAAAGATGGGATTCACTTGACATCAATTGTCAACATCCTATTGGAAATTAGAATTAGAAATCAATAGCTCTATAACATGCCATATCCATCCAACTCACATTAGTAATTACTCGTCAATCATAAAGCTCCCAAGTCCAAGCAATGAATGCCCCAAAATAATTCAAATGAGTAGAACAGAGGGTTCCTCAAAAGCTAAGCACAAGCAAAGTTAGTTCTCAAGTATGAAGGGCTTCAGTATGAATTTCTCAAATATAATTATATTTTGTGGATTTAACTACCATTCCTTTGGCAGGTTATTTAATGAGGCAGTTTGTTGGGGATTTGCCACTATTGATCACAACACATTATTAGACACATTGAAGGTAGGAGAGATATCTCTTATCCAAAACTAGTAGACATACATCCATGCCATCTATTCCAAAGTATTATAATGTATCTGTTGTTGCTAGTGGGGGAGAGGATTCTAATAGAGGGAAAAGGAAGGCAAATTCTATTAGAAGTGGAACAACTAGAATGGCAAGGTTGTTGGATTTGCAATAGCGTAAGGATCCTATTGATTTAATAGCCAATATTTTTTATGTTCATGCCATCCCATTTCATGTGGAATGGTCTTCTCGTTCCAAAGAGATGTTGACAAAAACAAGTAGAATTCGATCCTCTTATGAACCCCCAATATGGATGATGAGCCCATCTATCTAGTTATCGACAAACCAATCTAACTAAAAGGCTAAGAAGCAAATCAAATGATTAATAGAGAGAAATTACTAGAGAAAGGGGTGCAAGCACCCAACGAGATAGAGAATTGGGCAGGAGAAACAAGTGCTAACCATGCCTAGTAGAACCTTCATGGACCCTAAGTGTAGAGGTAGTTGTCTCATATCAATTCTACAAGAATTCGTTTTGCCAATTCCTCATAGCCACAAGTTGTAATGAGAAATTCAATAATTCAATCCTCATATGAACCCCCTAAAGAACATAATAGTATTCAAAAGTAAATGTATCAATGGAGAACATGAGACAAACATGTATTAGGGCAAGTTCCATTGTCATTGATGGTGGACTGACATTCAACATCAGCCACTCATTAATATTATTGTCACCTCTCCTATTAATTCATACTTTCTTAGAGTTGTTGATTGCTCTAAGAAATGTAAGGATGTTGATTACCATTTTACACTTTTGTGGAAGGCCATATAGGAGGTTGGGCCTTCTAGTGTTGTGCAAGTGGTGAAAAATCCAACTTGTTTGTAAATTACCTGGTTTGATAGTTGAGAGCACTTGCAAACATATTTTCCCCCCAAGTTGTGTACATGCTTTGAACAATGCTTTAGAAAACACTCAAAAAATAGACTGGGTGAAGACAGTGATGGCTGAAACAAGAGATGTGATGAACCCTGCTGGCTCACAACTCAAACCCCTGTATTTCCTTATCTTATTTGTGTTTTTTTTAGTTTTTTAAGAAAAGTTTGTAGACAGAAGAGAAGGGGCGCATCATATAAAATGCTCATAAAATGTAAATCTGAGCTATTTTCTACATAATGGAAGTGCAGAAGGTATTATTCAACTGAAACAAATAGATCACAAATGATAAACATACCCAAAAGCTTCCAGATTATTTATTTAAGAAAAGAAGTCAACTCGCCAGCCAAGAATGGTGAAAACTGGCAAATATCGACGCCTAGCCTCCTGAAATGACTTCTCCCACTCAGAAACAGGATACAAAGGGCTAATAGGAGTAGCCGCCAAGAATGAAGCTCAAACAGGAACAAAAAAGAAAGCGCTTTAGCTTCTAGCTTCACACGCCAAACCTCCAGTAAGGCACAAATCCCAAGGCAAATGGTACGGCCAAGGAAGAAACCAAAAGAACAAAGCTGAAAGCTGAGATTGGTTGTAGATGACGTCTCTGGTGAAGAAACCCCCCCCCCCCTTCCTTATTGCAAACAAGTATAAACTGAATAATGAAACTCTAATAGAAGCATGTAGAACCTCTGAATGAAGCCCTCACAGTTGCACTAATTCAACTGGTCTCTCAAAGTCTCAAAAATGCTCAACATCGAAGAGATCTCATTCTCCAATGGAAATATTGCTCAAACCCTGATCACAGAGGAAAGCACAGAAGAAACCCAAAGGAAAAGTTGAAATATTCAAGAAGTGAATTTCTCATTGCCTTATATCCAAAAAGGCACGACTTTCAAGAAAGTGACGCCACTTGCAATCTTTTAAATATTTTAAATCATATTTAATTCACTTTTCAATAGTTCCAAATTAAATTACTTGGGCGCCCACTTCTATGCATAAGTGATTTAATTTTAAATCACCCTTTTATGAATATTTAAGTGATATTAAAAGAATAAAGTCAATTTGACTTTATAATAAAGTATTAAATTAATATAACTTAAATCACTTAAATAATCATAACTTCCTCAAAACTCCATATATCTCTGTGCCGTCAGAAGCTATCAACTCCTAAACTGCCAAGGCCTGCAGTGAGCCAATCACTGAACTCTAAAAATGAGAACGAACAACTCCTCTAGAAAATACCACTGACCCTCTAACCAATCCAGTTAGCCCACAAGGGTCCAAGAAAAGGGCTAACACACTGTTCCCGAGAACTGACTAGAGCGGGGACATCACAAGAAATGTATGGATATTTACATGAAACCACCAACACACTCACATTATTTCAATCTTTTATAAAGAATGAATTCCTCCAACTAGTTGAGACTAGATATGCTAGCTATTCTAGCTATTTCATTCTGTTAAAAGAGATGTTAGAGGTGCACGAGGCTCAATAATCCATGGTGGTTTGTGGAGAGTGGAAAAGGTGGGCTGAATTAAAGTCAATAGAAAGGAAGAATAAGACAAAGGATGCTTCAAGATGCTTGGTAGTCCATTGTCAAGTAAGAAATTTTTATTAAAATGTTTATTTTTAGTTTTAGTATTTTACCTTTTATATCTTTTCTTTTTAACAAATGGCATTCATGTTCATTTTTAAATCTTTTCATTTTGTTTTAAAATTTCTTGGGTAACTGTTTTTAATTTTTTTAATGTTGCTTGTGAAATATAATTTATTTATTAATGACCTATTGTGGGGGTAATTAGGTATGCCACTACAAACTCTCCTAGTTTGGAGGATAAAATGAAGCAAACAATTTGTAATAGAAATCTTGAATTACAATTTTATGACAAGCATATCAACCCTATTATGATGAAGAGGTAAAACATAATGAACACCCCTCTTCATATTGCTACCCATGCTCTTAACCCCAAGTGGTATTCATCTAGACCTGGTAGAGTTCCTCCTCCTTATGATGATGAGGTTAAGGAGGGGTTTATAAAGGCCCTTTGAAAGATGTATAACACTTAGGATGGAACCAAATTTTAGGCAACGAATTCAATTTGTCAATCTTTGAAGTCCTACATTCAGCAAATCAAAGGCTAGGGCGGATAGGGTCCTTCTTGCACAAAAAGACCCTTTTCGATGGTGAACATAACATGGGAAGAATACGTTAGAGCTGAGGCAACTTACAATTCAACCACTCTTGCAAGTTGTCAATCCCTCTGCTACAAAGAGGAATTGGTTCACCTATAGCTTCATCCACTCAATCAAAAGGAACAAGTGAAGAAGCTAGTTGCAATTCATAGTGCCTTGAGACTTTAGGATCAATAGACTACTATTTATCAGCAGACTTTAGTTGCACAATGGGAGTTGGAAGATGTTAGACCGATTGATAGGAGCAGCCAAGTTTGGTTAGGGTTCCATTGGTCAACCCATAGCTTGATATACAAAGTGACATAGATTCAAAGGGCTCTTTGATAGTGATAGCCCAAATGAGGCATTGTTGTACTTTAGTATTATATATTTTTATATTGCTATGTCTATTGAAAAGTTTCTATTTAAACAATCAAATCAAAAATTAATATTTTTATTTTTTTGTTGTTATACTACTATCACTAACTAGTCTTGCCAATTACATTTAGAATCCTGGCTTCAATTTTAATATTGAATTTGATAAATTATATGAATGTTAAATTTTGATGTCATGTATAATTAAACTATGAATGTCCTAACTTAAATTTTGATGCCATGTATAATTAAACTTGTAGAAATTAGTGCATCCTTTTATACATGTATTGTGTGTGTGTACACATCCTGTCATCGTCTGTCATCTATGTCCCCATCTCGCAATGGAATATAGGCATAAACTCTTCACTAGAGACTCCATTAGGCACTTTCTAGTCTCCACTAATTGAGATAATCTTGCTACCTCAATATTTGAGGAATCTTTGCTTCTAATTTTCTTTTAGGAAACATGTTGTCTCTTTGATAAGGCACAAGCTTCTCCCACTTGCTATGTCATGTGTCCTCGCAATTCAATCACAACAAAATTCACAAGGAAAGAAACAACAATTTTACCACTTGATTGTAAACATTACTTCATCAACAACCTATATTAATGCTTAGAAAGCAAACAACTAATATTCCTAAAGAAACCTACTTCAAATGAAAATTCCAACAAAAGCATGATTAAAATCACTCTACCCCCAATACCATGTCAAGGGCATTGCCCCTCAACCTTACTACACCGCCCCTAGACCCCAACTTTGGTTTTTAAAAGGAAAAAAATAAAAAATTGTTTCAGCCCCATGTTTTCCACAAATGAAATTTGAAAATAAATATAGATATGTAATTTATAATCATATTTCACAATAATGTGAATTTAACTTTTTTTAATCTATAAATGAAGGAAAAACTACTTATGACCTAAGTTGCTGGTTTGAGTACGGGTTCAGATACAAATACAGGTACAGGTATGGATACGACATTTTTTTCCTTGGGTACAGGTACGAGAATATATATATATATTTGTGTGTTAAAAATTATAAATTATACGAATAGTGATACTCATAATTTGTTAATTTTTATATATAATAAATAAAAATAATTAATAATAAAATAATATTATAATAAGGGGTTGACCCCACAGTGCAACGGTTAAGTTGCAAGGGCGGCAGTTGGGTTGTCTAAGGTTTGAATCCCACGTTGGATGGTGGGATTGACGCAGGGAGAAAGCGGCAGCATGGTCAACAAAGACAGTAGCGACGGTGGATATGGTGGCGGTGGCAGTGGATATGGTGGTGGTGGTAGTGGTGGTTATGGTGGTGGCAGTTAAATGGAGATATCGGGGATGAGGTCCCTCGTATGTGGCCTCACTGGTTCATAGCTCCAATCAAAAAGTGTCGGGTGCTGCCCCTTAGCAGTGATTTACCAAACAATATAGATATATTATAATAAATTTAAAATATTAATAAGTTTAAATATTTATTTAAATATTTAAATTTGTTAATATTAAAGATTAAAATAAAACAATACTATTTTTTAAATTTAATTTAAATATTTGAATTTCTTAGATTTTATATATTAATAATTTAAATTTTAAAATATTAAATTTTTATTTATTAAATAATATATTTTTAAAAAATTTATAAAAAATAAAATAATATTAAATTTAAATTTAAAACAATAGAAAACTTTTGATTTAATTAAACGAACCCTACACGTACCTATTGAGGTATCTATCCTGTACTCGTACCTGTCATGTACCCACACGAGTACGAGGGGCAAAACTGCCGAACCCAGCAACATAGCTTATTACCTTTATAAATTCAATTTTTGCACATTTGTTATGATTACTTTACAAATTCATGTGTCTTTTAATGTTAAATTTGTCTAGTTTTTGTATTCAAATCTAATAGAAAAGACTACCCCAACGTTCTACATACTCATTTGATACATTTTGTAACTATTTTCCATCAATTTTATTTTTTTTAAAGTTAGGTTTTGTTTAAGTTGTTGGGTTTTGACAAGTCATCAAGTCTAAGTCAAATTTGGTCTACCAAGTTTTTGATGAGTCCAAGTTTTTCAACTATGCTCTCACAATCCAACTCTCTTGCTACTTGGCTTGCAACAACCAAGAAAGAAATTAGAATGTGCTAGTTGTCATCCCAAATCTCTTCTACACACTCTCTAATGCATCTAGCTTGACTGTTTTGTGTTATAAAGGGATTTGCATAAGGTTAGCCTTTTGGAGTCAAAACAACTAAAAAAATGAAGAGAAAACAAAAAAATAGAATGTCGTGGATGCCAAATACTGTCATGACAATTGCCTCTTTCAACAAAGCATCAATTTCACAATAGCTCCTAGCCCCATTGAATTTGCAATAGCCTTACTGAATTTGTAAAAGAATAGTGAATTCATAAAAGCTTCTTCTAATAGTCCTCCATATTAGAAAAGCCATAGCTTTTGCATGCTATAGTATTGAGACTCATTGATTCCTCACCCAAACTTGCAAGTCTAGGTCTAAGGCAACCCTAGCAAGTCTATGACTCTAACTAGCAGATCCATTAGGTCCCATTTCTAGATTTACAATTCTCTATAGACTCACGGATCTGCAAAGACTCGCAAGTCATAATACAAGACTTGGTGAATCTGCAAAGCTTACACCCACACTTTAAAAACATTTATGAAAGTATAAAATTAAAACAAATAAACAATATAAAGAAATAAATATATAAAAACACTTCAAGTAAAAAAACAAATAAAATGTAAACATAAAAGTTCCATAAAGACATTACAACCCATTCCATTTGCTCTTTTGACCATTTAAACTTACGCATTTGTGCAAGGAGCCAATAGAGTTCAATTGACGATGGATTTGGGTCAAGGAGAAGTTCATATAAGGCCTTGGATTTGAGCTACACATTTCCAACTTCAAGCATCATGTCGAGGGAAGTTGAAATCTTCAATTTTTGTCTCATTTTTTCTTTTTTACATTGTAAAGCTAAAAATATTCAGAATTTCAGCTTTGTACATTGTACAATTTAGAACCTAAAAAAATAGACAGAAAGTACAAGTTAAAACCCTAGGGTTATGTTTTAATTTATTTTTCTTGCATTCTTGTTTTTATCCTTTATCATTTTTTATGTATTTGTTGTGCTTTTTTAAGCATTTTTGCTTGCATTTTTAATCAAAACCCTACTTTTCTATCCATGGTGAATAGTTTTCAATTCTTAATATTTGACTCACAAATGAGAGACCCTACTTGGAAGCATGGTATGCCAAGTGCAAAGAAAGTGCAGGTGTCTTTGCAAATATTGTGGTGTGGAATTTCTAAGAGGCATTATTCACCTCAAATATCACCTTGCCTACAAATTTGGGCATGATGCTGCCTTATGCCAAAATGTTCCACCTAAGGTTTTGAAAGAGGTGACAACACAATTAGAGGCCTTAGAAAAGAAGGAACAAAGATTAAAACAAAACCAAGAAATAGGTGCAAGTGCAACTTTCACTACTTAAATTTCTAGAAGTGGAAGTGGATCCGATTCTTCTAACATGGGGCCTAAATTTTGTAATTTGGAGAATTGGGTCATTCCATGGACTATTCATAGTTTTCAACCATAGTCAGAAAGCATGAATTGGAACAAAGACAACCACATAATGGAAAGGAATGCAGTGGACAATTTTTGGTATTTTTATGACATTCCCTGCAATGCAGCAAGGTAAAATTTTGATTGTTTGTCTCATTTTTATTACAATTTGTTAATATTGCTTTCATATTTTTGTTGAGAGTTTATGTTTTGAATTTGTTTTAAACATTTTGATTTATTTTTTGGTGTGCTGGGTACTCTTACCGGCAAGCTATGATTGATGCAATTGCAGTAGCTGGTTGGGGATTCAAAGCCCCTTCTTTTGATGATTTTTAAGGCCCGATTTTGATAGAAAGGTGAGTGATATATAATTTATCATTGAGGAGCAACAGGCTATCTAGGTGAAGAAGAGTTGCACTATCATGTCTGATGGATGGACTGAAACAAAAAATAAAACACTGCTAAATTTTCTAGCTTCTTCTTCCAATGGCACAATCTTCTTGAAGTCAATTAATACTTCAGGGAAGCTAAAGAATGAAAATTATGTGTGGTGTTTTGGAAGAAATTTCGGTTGAAGTGGGGTTGGAAAAAGTAGATCTGACCTAGTGTCGCTCGTTTTGCAACCTCATTCATTGGCTTTCAGTCTTCGCTACAAGAAAAAGCTTCTTTTAAGCAAATTTTTTTGTTTGTGAGAGGTGGAGCAAGTCTTCCTAGGCAAAGACAATTGCTAAGATCAATGTGGTGGATTGGGTGTTTGATGATGCCCATTTTGGACTCGTGCAAAGGAGATTGTAGATGTAAGTTTTTGAAATTCTTTGTTGTTTTCTTTTCCTAGTTTCTATAAATTTATTTTTTTCTCATTGGAACATAAAAGTTGTTTTTTTAACTATTTGAACTTAACCTTTTTTAAGGTGACTGAGGCATTGGCTTCTCTTCTTTGTATTGTTGATGGAGAAAAGCCAACAATGTGGTACATCTATGGGGGAATGGACCAAAGAAAGGAGCATATTAGACAATACTATGGTGGTATTGAGGCCAAATATGAGTCCATTTTGGGTATTATTGATGAGCGCTAGATAAAACAACTTCATAGGCCACTTCATGCTCGTGCATAGTACTCAACCTAGACTTCCAATTTCTTGATAGCTTCAAGGCCAATGAGGAGGCTTCAAGAGACCTATACACTGTTGTAGAGGTTGAATGAAGTCCACAGATTAGGGTGAAGATCATGCTCAAGATTGAGATCTACAAACAAGCACTAGGAGATCTCTTTTGTCAAGAAATGCAAGATAGCTAGAACAACTAGTACTACAGGAAAAAATTTCATTCATTGAAATTTGAAACATTGATTTAAAATTTAATGATTTTCCTTCTTTGTTATTAAATTTTGAATTTCTAGTATTTGTAGATCTTAAACATTTTCATTTTTTCCTTATAGATGAATGGTAGGACAATTTTTTTGCTAAGCTGCCTAATCTTCAAAGAAATACCATCCAAGTTTTAGGCCAACCATGTAGTGTTTTAGGTTTTGAGTGCAATTGGATTATGTTTGAGCACATACACTCCAAAATATGCAATGAGTTGTCAATACAAAGGTTGAATGACCTTATATTTGTGTATACAATTTTTGAATCAACCATGAGAAATTTATTCGCAAATCAAGAATTAGCTCCCGTAGAGTTGTATATGATCCCACGTCTAAGTGGATCACCGAGGATGACCCTATTTATTTATAGGAGCATGCATGGGTTGCTTAGGTTGATCACGAGGTAGAACTTGTAGCAATGGGAGAGTAGGTTTGAGCCCATGATGCTAGAGACAAAGAAGTCCCAGAGAATGATGCTACCTCATCTACAAAGAGAATGGTTGCAGCTACATCTTTGGCACACTCAAAGTGCAGGACCTAGAAAATTGGAGCTAATGTGCGGAGTAGGTGCTAGTACCATGTACATGGATTTTTGAACCCACTGAACTTTATCTAAAAGAAAACAATTTTAAATTTTTTTAAAGTATATTAAAACATATTTTATTTTGTACAGGAGTTCAAGTATGAAGTTTGATGCATTTTTTACTTATTTTTGTTGTCTTGACATAGATATGGTAGATCTAATTGATTAGATTATGCGCATATTTGAAGTTATTCTAAAACAAGATGCAAGATAAATAGCTTTTCCTTAAAATTAGCTATTTTTCAATGTCTACAATTAAGTTTTGCAATGTCTACACCAAGTTTTGTCATTGAATTTGAGTCTAAGATGAAAAATGGCTTGCTGAATTTGTGCCAAGTTCGAGTCACAACACCATGTTGCATTCGTACTTAAAATGAGGTGTCAATTTTTTTTTTAATTGAATAATTTTTTAAAAGGAATCCAAATACACAAAAGTTTTCGGTGTTTGATCATTAATGCCATTAAAGACCTGTTCTTGAGGCTGCAAAACAAGTTCTTATTTTGCTATGCAGTGAAACCAGATCCTTTCACAAATCATTTTCAAAAGAGCATTGTCTACTCCTTGTTGGTGAGTCACAAAACCCCATAACACCTTTCTCAATCATTAGTATATGAGTGTCCTTTGTGACCTGCTACAAGCCACAGTCCATAATACATGGAAAATGGACTTCACTCAAACATTGAAACTTATGTACTAACAATTATTTATACTTCTGTCTAGTTGAGTATTCAATCTAGATTTGACTATTTACTAATCTATAAGATGAATTTAGATCTATTCTGATATCCATGAAATTAATGTCCGGGAATAAAATATGCCTGATCTTTTAGGAAACACCCATGGAGATGAGTTAACTTTCACTATGGCTTTGCCAAGTCATTCAAGAGTCTGAATTGTGCAAATATAACGATGTGAATGTACATGCAATACAATTGTAGTTGGTGATATAAATTTCAGTATCCTTGGTAATGATTTCAGTTCCACATAACTGAGCAACATTAATGCACACCAACATCCTTCTAGCTCCATAGTTACAGTTTAGAAGCCAAGTAGACAAGTAAATAGAGAAGAAGCAAGTGCAAAAGCAAACATGTCTAAACATCCTAAGTCAAAACTTCTAATTAATTTTAGAAGCACCACAATTGCCTACTTGTTAACAAGAATAATTAAATGATTTACAACTATAAAACATATAATGGTTCAATTTTCATTTTCTATCAAAATATTTATTCACTTAAAAAGCAACTTCAGCATTTGAATACATAAACAAAAATAAGCATACTGTGATCACTGTGATCGTGGGATGTATGCTCCTTTTCTACAAGATCGGATATGTATTCAGATCCAACTATATGTCCATCTTTGTGTATTTTAAGCTGCAAAAAACACAAACAGTACAGTTGACTTTAAAATAAGGCCAAAAACATTCAAGACCTACTTAAATTAGTCACACAGCAAAATAGACAATTGTATCAAATTAAAATACTGCAAATGTTTATCCAGCACCATAAAGTTGCTGTAATTATTCATAACTTGAACAGACTAAGCAATGCGCATATGTTAAAAACTAAGTTACCGGATTCATACCCACAGGCCTCGAACCCGGTTCGGGTACGCACCCGGTTCGGGTTCGTCTGTGGGTTCGTGCTGGGTACGCACAGGGTGCGTGCCCAGCACTGTGGGTTCGCCAGGGTTTGTGCACCCACGAACCCTGGCGAACCCACAGTGCTGGGCACGCACCCTGTGCGTACCCAGCACGAACCCAGGCGAACCCGGGCGAACCCATGGGCCAAGTCAAAAAAAAATGGGCCCAAACATGATTAAAAAACATTTTTTTTAAAAAAAATTTCCCCCTAACCCTAAAATGGCATTGATTATAGTATGTACTTGATCATTGATCATTTCATAGTGATGATTTCCATTGTGATAATTCAATGTGTAATGCAGAAGCAAATCTGGGAATCAATACTGAGCCATTCCAACTTTCAAATATGATACACAATAGATAACTGCTCAGAAATTAATATCAGACCTGTACATACTCAGAATAACCAACAAAGAGCAGATCACAGTATTCCAAAACTATGCCAGACCACAGCGATACAAACTGAGCTTATATTTGCAGCAGAAACATTACATACAACGACCAGAATTGACAACAACCTCAAAAATTTGCAGTAGATAACAGTATGACAGATAATCAGCATTACAACATTACTCTCCACTCCATAGACTTGACGTGACAGTACTAACAGTAAATCTGATAACCCAAATCTGAAACATACTACTCAATATTGGACTGAGTTTACCAAGCATATTCAGAAATACATATTCAGACTTATTGCAAGAACTTCCTGTGTTCTGTTTAGAGCTGATGTATGAAGTTATTCCTCAGAAAATTAACAGCAGATAGAAGAAAGTCTGTACTCAATCTGAGACAAGGTTATAATCTTTTACAACTTCTTACAGTCTGTTTGTAGCAGCAAATACATTGATTTATAACAGCAGATAATAGAATGAACAGCAGTTACAAGTAATACAATGAGTTTGTAAATATCTCAGACCTGGGAATGTGTTTGCCAGGGTAAATGTATGATGAATCTTGCTCGATCAATAATCAATGATCGTGAATATTTATCTTTAGCATTTGGCATTGATCAATGATCAAGTATCATACTATGAAATGATTTAGTTTTACAATTCTGTATATTTCTCTTATTTTTTTGTATATATAATAAATATTTATATATATATATATATATATATACACACGCACCCATACGTACCCAAACCCCTAAAAAAAATTTCACGTACCCACGTACCGGGTTCTCGTACCCGCACCCGTCCCCGAACCCAAACCGGTAACTTAGGTTAAAAACCCTAAAAGCTTTCTTGGAAAGTAGTCACATAAGTGTGGAGAAGAGGACCATTTTGTTCTAAAATTGATTAGTTAAGTATGACACTTTTCTATTAGAGAATTCCATAATGCCTCTAATTCACTGCTCAAATGTAGTGCTTACTTTTAAGAATGTGTTAACTATAAAAAATCAAAATCAAAATCAGCCAAAGACAGAAATGAATGCACTGACCAATTTTCAGTTTCAAGCTTGGGAAAACAAGAAAATCTCAACCTTCTCCCTTATATAACACTAATGAAAAAAGTCGCCTAATTTGATTGAGCTTGGATTGAAATTTGATGTCTATCAAATTCAAAAATAAAGTTTGGAAACCAAAAGAGGATTAAATTTGAGATTAATTTGGAGTAATTCTATATATATGGGAGACCTGAGACCCGAAAAAACATTGTTGAGATACAAAGGCGCAGATGATATTTCACTCATCACTTGGAATCAAAGATATCTATTATGTAAATGAAACTATAACAAGTGGTCTTAACCATACATAATATACAATCATCTTTGCCAAGAAATTCTTCACCTAAAAGATATAAAGGAATCCAACCAATATACATATGACAATAATATGTTCATGTATTTATCGTCAAATATACATCTACGTTGCTGAATCGGGTACAGGTATGGGTATGTGTCATGTCCCCTCTGCTGGGAAAATAAAATACTAATGTTTTTTTTTTTTAAACACTATATTATAATAGATAATAAAATAACATTAATATAATTATTTTAATAATAATAAACCCCTTTGGTGGCCGACTCACTTTGTTTCATGGGTGGTGCCAACTTATTTCAAATTTTGGGGACGACCAAATTCTGTTTTATAAAAGAGCCAATAGATATATTATATATAAGAGGGAACATTTTTGACGTTATAATCAAGGGATTTTATGCTGAAGAACTCTGTTGTTTACAGCTTATTACTTGGGACAAAAACCTCAAGTAAATTCGACTAGGTTGGACGCCAAACCCATCTTGGTTCTGTTAGCACAATTTTCCACTCAGGGAGTTGCATTGAACTTAATTTAATTCATTGGTTACAGAAGCTCAAAGATCATTATACACAGAGGTTTATTGGCGGGAGTCATGGAAGGAGTCCCTAGCAGATAGAGGGTTTACTAGCGCAGGAGCAGCAACTGTTGAAGGTGCCTGGCAACCACTCAGATTCAAGGAGCTAGAGTGCATCCATAGTGCCAGCACTATCTCTGAAACCTACAGGCAAGAGGAGCGAGTGTAATATAAGTGGCCAGCTTCACCAAGAATACTCAAGCCATAGCAATCAGGAGTGTCACAAGTTGTAATGTGAGCTATGTATTGCCATTAGGCCAAAGGCCGATAAATCATGACTCCACACAGGCTGTGCTGAGAACTGTGTATCTTGTTAAACAATTTTGTTAGCCCAATCTAATTCGGTTCTGTTATTTGCTGAAAGTGTATATATGCGGAAGTGTCTATTTGAAATATGGCGTGACTCCTATAAAAGTGCTGATTGACTGAATGTAATTCGTGTGCTCAGTTCACTCAGATGTAGTTAATTAACAGTTCTTTATAGGATCTGCAATTATTTTATACTTAGGGTTTAACAGGAGTTGACAGCTATAAACTGATTGAATTCTAAGAACAAACCCTAGGGACATTACATTGGTATCAGAGCCTTGTTTTTGCCAACCTGTGGGAACTGCTTTATTGTAGATTCATGGATAGAACTGAAAAAAATTTGCAAGAAGTTATCAGGGGAAACAAAGAATTTCAATCCTTTATGAGAGATTCTATGGCAGAGTTGGCTCATATCCTAAGAGAGATGAATCAACAATGGAACACCGGTGGATCCAATCAGCCTTTTGCAGAAGGAAATAGCTCAGCTAATGGCAGGGTTTCAATTAACCCACCCAAGAAGACATTCAGAGCCAAATTTTTACAAAGAGAAGATGCAGACCCATTTGAGGGAGAACAACTCCTACCACCACGATAGGAGGACAAAATGGTAAGGTATCATGTTGAATATAATGCCTTAAACCCAACCATTCGATGTGGCATGTCTTTCATTGAGTATATGAGATGAAAACAAGAAATGGGCATAGGAGGAGAAGGCATCAAGAGCAGCCACAAGACATTTCTACAGAGCGGATAATTGAGCAAGAACCACATGGACCCAACATGCAAGATCTTTTGTTAGAAGAAAATGTTTTCTTGGTTTCTAATGATCGTAGATGTCAGCAAAAGATCGATGAAGTGAGGGCAGAAAAGATTCCAATTGAAGGGCGTGGAGAATTTGAGTTGAAGGAAGAGGTGTCAATAATTGCAAGTGATGTCCAAGAAGCATCAACCCAATTTTCAGGTATGGAAGTAATTGAATCATGCAATGATGATTACAATATAGGGAAATGATTGAAACATGTGATGATGATATTCAAGAAATTAGTTATGCTGTGATAGAGAATGATGCGTCTAAGATTGACCCCCATGAAGAGAAACTGCAAGTATATCATGAAAACCCTAATGGTATCAAAAAGATGAAGGTTATACCCCATAGATTAGGGCATGAGGGTCCTCTCCTTCAAGGCCAAGGACATTCATATGTAATGGTGTGGAATCCAGGTGATATTCTAAGAGGAGTAAGGGGTCTGAATCTTTGGGATTACCCACTCATCAATGTTGGGGGTTTGCCTGCATACATAAGGGATGGCATACTACCAGTACTGCTCAAAAAACTTCCCCCATATCTGCAATCTCTAATTGAATCAGCTTGGAATGCCATATTTTCCTTTAAAAGTAAGATCAACTTATTGGTTTCTTGTACTTGTTTACATTATGAGGAGCATTGAAATGTCCAATGGAAGCGATTTATTTGGGTCTGCAGTACAGTTTGGGCAGAGTTCATGTTTTCAATGCTAGAGTGCTATACCATTGCAACCAATTAAAGCTACTGCCACAGAAATGTCTCCCAAGGATAAGATTAAGATTGCAATCAATGGTTTCAGTCATGGTGGGAGGTTGGTTTTGCATGTTGCATTGGGAAGCGGTGATATCGAAGTAATGGTAGTGATTGACCCCTTTACTGATGTCTAATATATGGCTTACATGTTCAAGTACGTTCAACACATGGCATATACAAGGGAAGCATTATTGTTGTGGATGATAAGACACTTGAAATTGATGGCCACAAAATTACAGTTACTTCCAAGAGGGACCCTGCAGAGATTCCAAGGGGTGATTTTGGAGCTGAGTATGTTGTAGAGTTATCTGGTGTATTTACTACAGCTGAAAAGGCATCCTCACATCTCAAGGGTGGTGCTAAAAAGGTTGTGATTTCTGCTCTATCAGCAAATGCCCCTATGTTTGGAGTAAATGGAGAGACGTATAAGTCTGAGATAACTGTTGTTTCTAATGCAAGCTGCACAACTGATTGTCTTGTTTACCTTGAAATGATTGTGCATGAAAAGCTTGGTATTGTTGAGGGTCTTATAGCAACTGTTTATGCAACTACACAAAAGACAGCGGACAGCCCCTCAATGAAGGTGTGGGTTAGGATGCCAAACCTGCCAACGTTGTTATTAAGTACTATTTTTGTGATAGTCATAAGTGTCAAGAGTGCAATTGGAGTGCTCCGAAGAGAGAATTATATCCTGCAAGTGACAAGGATAGTGAAAGTGAGCACTTGAATGATGGTTGACATTGTCAGGTGACACAAGTGAGCCAGATATGCACCTAGGATATACTTAAGTGGCACAGGCTAAGGAAAAGTGCACCTGCTAGGATCTGATCAGATTTTGAATGACATGAAGAGGTGCCTATACACATTTTTGATGACAAGAACTATTGGAATGAGCACCTAGGAGATAGATAAAACTGTAAACATTTATGATTTAAGTGGCAGTAATAGCAAGAATAGGCACCAATGGGTTAAGAAACACAAGCAAAAAAGATAGGTGAAAGGTGTGCTTTTGAGTGACAGATATGGTCTAAAGCACACCAAGAGTCTCTTTAAGTGAAAACTGTTATTTTTTGGCAATCATTTTGCTCTAGTGATCAAATTTTGTCCATTTTCATCTACATAAAATGAACTATGTAGCATTTATGAGCATTTGACTATTGAAGAGCTTAAAGAAAATATAAAATAAAATAACTCCATACAAAAGGTTTAATGTTGGATTCAAGCTGCAAAGACTTTGATAACAATTGGTGGAAAATCTTCCAGCTATTAAAAATAGAAGAAATGCCAAAGAATGTTGTCACATAATGAGATTCATCAATTTAAAGCAAGTAATATGCCTTGTTCAAAATGCCAAGAAGAATCTCTTACTTTCCATATATTTGTATCCAGATCTACTTCATGCTTGCCAGACATGTCAATTGCATCAACACTCAAAACTGCAATACAACATTTATCAAGAGAAAGTTGAGCATGTTATTAAAGTCAACTAAAACAATTCCATACAGAAACTATCAATGTGGATATCAAATGAATCACAAAGGAGTCAAGGACATATTAATTAGACTCTAAATACAACTCGGGAAAAAATTCAAAGTGGAACTATTGAACTTGAGAAGCTATAACAAACAGTGAACTCTTGATGGGATGAAAAAACTAAAGGGTTTACAACAAATTATATGCATCTATAATTAAGGAAATCATTATAGATATATCATCATCTAACAAATTAAATTAAAAAATAGATGAAAAAACTAAAGGGTTTACAACAAATTATATGCATCTATAATTAAGGAAATCATTATAGATATATCATCATCTAACAAATTAAATTTAAAAAATCAATGTCAAAAATCTAATCCACCAACTTGAACAAAAAGCATATCACTGTCATGTGATCAAATCAATTTATATAGTTGATTTAATGAAAACTTATAAGGTAAACAATAATTATAAGATTAAATCTCCAATAGCAGCCACCAAGAAGTAATAGAATTTTATAACCAAAAATATTTTCTGGAGAACCTTAAATTGTGTTTTAAGCCTTCCAAACTCACACAAATGCAACTTGCCTGACCTCTCCTTTATGGTCTGACTCCAGTATGCTTAAAATGTAGTTGGGTGAAATAACATATTTTAGACAAGACTGATAGAAAAAACATGATAAGCCATTTTTCACGTTTTTCTCTAACGAACTTCTGATTACACAAACATAGTGAACTTTATGGAAATTATAAACTCTTTGGCCTTCTATTGTCTATAGGGTCAAGTACTCCCAGTTGACATTTGAAAGACAAAATTACAATTATATGAAGCAATTTTTAACAGGACTTAACATAAATATAAACCAAAAGGACAACATAACTCACTTTCACAAGGGATTGAAGGGAAAGTCATATTAATATGTATAGGAAGAGTCTCTCCACGCTTCACATCTACAGACATCTGCATAGAAAGAAACTTAGTTCTTTAATTATTCAAATACAAAAATCAAAACCTTACAAGTTTTTAGCTAATAAAGGAAACCAAGATGCAAGCTAAGCTTTATTAAAAAAAACATTTTGCAGAAAAATTAGTCATTAGCTCTATTCTACGATACATCTTCAAATAAAAGATTCACACGTGTTTAAACTAAATCTTCTCAAGACTAAGTTATTGTTCTAATAATGACCTCAAATTTCATTTTAAAGGGCCTATACATTCCAGTAGCATAATAATCATAACAAGAAAAAGACAAAAATTTCAAAGGGTAGAAAACAAAACCTCATGTACAATGTTGGTTGCAAGATAATATTTCAATTCATGTATGAACAATGTTGTCATAATGAGAAGCCCAATAATGGAGACTGCAAAACCAACAAAACCAGATGAATTCAAATTTATTAGAATACAATACTAAGATATTTATATTAAGTGTGAACTATGTAAAAGAAAAAACGCAAAGGTTTAACATGTATCAGTTAGGTGAAAGCAAGCATTCAGTTTAATATATAGCTCCATAATATGTAGCAAAAACTAGTCAGAAATACATGCTGAAACTAGATCCTTCAAAGAAAATCAACTTTAATCAAAACAATCACATTACACACTTGCGATATGCCAATAGCAAATAATCATATTCAATTGAAACAGTTACAAGGACAGTCAACCTGATCCGAAAATGATCAATTAAGTTAGCGAAATCAGTCACTTGATGTTTTCATGAATATTCTCCTTGTACTTCAAACTCTTGATCACTCATTCTAGCAAGAAACATAACTGATCAGCATTGCAAATATCAGATTGTTAAGGTATGACAGAGACAAAGGTGCACCTTGTGATCCAGACACTCATGGCGCTAATATAATACAGATATCAGGCATGCTATTATTTCTCCATTGCTGTGGGTGCTATACTCTCTACTTGTTCAAACATGCTTCAATTCACTGTTAATTGCACTTAATAAGACCAAACTTTATACATATGGACTGTTTTCCCATAATTCCACACATGGAATGGCCACTTTATCAAATAATGTCCTGCCCCCGCCACAGAGATCGCAACCTTTGCCACACAAAGCGCAGCTTTAATAACAATTAAACCAAGCAATAGTGTAAATACATTAGCAAAGGGGCCGACCAAGGCTTTATTAGCCATTTGATATTAGGAGCTGACCAAGGTTTAAAGACAGCAAAAAGGAATCAATGAATATTTATTAGAGGGGCATGACATGGTCGGCCACTCCAAGGTAAATAAAATAATAATTAAAGTATGTTTACAAACAGCGCTTTGTTGATCTTGTGAACAATCTATGTGCTTCTCTTTATTATATGTGAAAAGGGATCTGTGTAATAATCTATTTGGAATTTAGCAAAGTGGATTACAAAATGGGGAGGCCGATCAACCTTTCGAGTTCACAAGAGGTGAAGGCCCGACAGACCCGCCATCAACTACGCCACCCATAGGGGGTTATGTCTCATTGGCTGGGAGGCATATGTGTGCTCCCAGGCTTAGTGGAGGGGATGTAGTCTTCATGATCTTCTCAAGCACGCCACCCATAGGGGATCAAGCCTCGTGGGTTGGGAGGCTTATTAGTGCTCCTAGGCTTGATCAAGAAGGAGGGCCAGCCTCCAAGGTGGACTGAGGGATGGAAGGGCAGCCCACCTTCCATGCTCTTGCAATACAAGAGCGATCAACCTTGAGACTGTGGTCTGCAAGCATTTCAATGAACTCCTAGTAAGATTATTATGGGAATCCATATTGGAAATGGCTATTGCATTAATCAGATTTTGATGTGACTAATGTGCATGGATATCATGATGTTTACTAATGACTAGTAATATATATATATATATATATATATATATATATAATGTCCCCTTTTTGGGATAACCTTAAATTTTCCCTAATTCCTTAAATCAAGAATCAATTAGACACATTTCAGATTGAACATTTTAAGAATAAGACAATTAAATGCATTATCATCTAAGGCATAAACTAACATGACTTCCTACTCTTGATCGGAATAGATCTTCGCCTTGTTTCCTCTTTCCTAACCTCATTGGACGGTAGATTTACTGTGCAAAGGGCGCGTGAACAATCTCAAAGTGGACTCCCTCAAGGTGTTCCACCCGTCTTGGGACCGTCCATCAATGGAGCGAATTACCAACCTTTCCCTCCACAGACTCCCTATCCTTATTGAGTGCTAGCGAAAGGGAATTTTGGCCCAAAGTCTATTCTTCAAGGTAAAGTCATAATAGCTCAACAAGACACATATTTTGTTCTTACATATCAAATCAGTGACACAGATCCATTATTCATATTTAGCAATAATTGATAACTCAGATATACAGAACTGTTATCCATGACTAATAATATATATAATTGCATACCAGAGTAAGATATAACATACTACAAGAATAATAAACATAATATCTCATACTCATCTATCGGTTGCTATACTGACAAGGATATCTGAAATCCCGATTTCATTCTCCTCCTAATTGATCCATCTACCCTTAACACTTAGAAGATCTCATTAGTATGAATCAAATAAATAAGAAGCTATTTTCCCTTCATATATTAAAGAATCATAATTGCTTATAAGGTTCAATAATTGCTGCAAGCATCATTATTGGATAATCGTAAATGATACCCATTTATATATATACATGGTGTTTGTCCATCACCTATGATGCATATATGAATCACAATATATATATATATATCAATTATTAACACGTCATTAATTTCTCAATATATTTATTCATCAAAATTATTTAAATATATTAATAAATCATAATATATTTATAAGCATTATGTATAAAACATTATTTAATTACCTATGGTTCCCTATCATTATTTTGTAATTTCCAAATAACGACAAAAGATATTATAAACATCATAATGCATCAACATTACCTACAGCATCACTTTCTACCTTTTCTCATAATAAATAATACATACTAGAGGACTGCAGACTATTATTCTCTCACCGATCTGTAGTCTTTTCCCTTATATAAAGCCAGTAATCTGCATACTCTCTTCCTTTTCTCCTGTCAGTGATGATTCCTTAGTGATCAGATTTTAGAGAACATCAAATGATTCTATGTCAGATTCTATTCTTCCCCCATTCGATATTATATTTCTGCTCTTCTCTCCCTATTTCTATCTCTGCCATTTTGTCCTCATTATGTTATATTATTAAACCTCCTTCAAATGCCTCCTATTCTCCATAAATCTTCCCTTTTTAAATATCCCAAATTGGAATCAAATGATATGATTCTCCATCAAGGGGCATATCTCTTGTGTTAATCTCACCTTTTCAAGGCTGGCTATTTTAACTTCCTTTATTAAATATTATAATTTATATTTGTTTACTGCTAAACTCTCTTCTACGATTATGATTGTAATTTAGAATATCATTTATTATCATTATAATATATCATATTTATGACATATTATGTATTACCATTATAATGATCACATATTAGATTTATTATATGTTATTTTAAATTGCAATTACTCATATTTTAATATTATAATAATATTTGCAATTACTCATACTTGGATATTTATTGGATTTGGTATTTGTATCTTGATAATTATAATAAAATTGTTCTTGATTAATAATAATAAAATTGTTAATATATATATGTACTTGTTATTTATTTATTTGCATTTATGTTTTAAAGTGTATGGTATTTATGTATTTGTATTTCAATGTTTAGTGTTCCATTTCGGGGACATGACAATATATATATATATATATATATATAATGGCTTATCTAATGTCAATTTCTAGTGACTAAGATTGTGTGCAGAACCTAAACCAGGATTTATATCTTATAAAGGGCAATTTAATTGGTAATTTCATTATTCTTAAATATATTGCATCTCTTATTTTAATTGGAATTGTGGTTTTAGGGAAAAATATAGAGATATCCCAACAAGGGGCATTACAAACAATCTACATTAAGGTTGATTAGGATCCATATTGTTGAATTATGTAGTGGAATATCCACACTAATCACAAATCACAAACACACCACATTTCACAAGAATAGTTGAAAAACATTACATTAAAGCTTTTATACATGTAAACTGTAAAGGGTTAAACTCATTATCACTAGAACCTAAAACAGCATGAACAGTCCAGTTATTTCTGTCAACATAAAATAGGCAGGCTCAACTAATTAGATAGTACAATTGGTTTCAGTAAACTATAAAAGCACCAAAAATTCATATAAATATAAAAAATCAATGGTAGAGTAGATAAACAACTAACAGAATAATATGCATAGGCACTAAATCTCTATGTGCCCTTATACAGGAAAGGTAAGCTACAAATCGCTCTTTATAAAGTAAAAATCACATACTATAAATGGGTCTCCTGCACTATTGTCTTGGTGTAGAAGTCTAGCAAACAGGTGGCAGTATTTTCATTCCACAGTCTAAATATGCCAAGAGTTTGCTAGAGAAGTTCAGGATGGCAAATTAGAAAATCTCATCCACTCCCATGGAGAAGGGGCTGAAGCTTTCAGCCAAATCAGACTCACCAATGGTGAATGAGTCTGTGTTTAGGCAACTAGTGGGCAGCCTCATCTATCTTACTGCCACTAAACTTGATCTTAGTTATGCTGTGAGCTATATTTCTCGTTTCATAACTACCCCCTAAGGTGGAAAATTGGGTTGCAGCGAAGCGAGTCATGAGATATGTGAAAGGGACATCTGACTTTGGCATTTTGTATAGCAGAAGAAAAGATCCTAGACTGGTTGGGTTCATAGATTCAGATTGGACAGGTTCAGTTGATGACAGGAAGTCCATTCTTGGGTATGTTTTCAATCTTGGTACGGGTGCAATCAAATGGACCAGTAAGAAGCAGCAGGCAATAGCTCTTTCCTCAACAGAAGCAGAGTATCGGGGAACAGTTAAGGCAGCATGTGAGGCAGTATGGCTATGGAGGAAGCTTGCTTACATGCAAATGTCTCAAGCAGGGCCTTCATCCTTGTTTTGTGACAACCAAGGGGTCCTAAAGCTTGCCAAGAATCCAGTCTTCCACGAGCAAACCAAGCATGTTGAGCTTCATTGTCACTTCATCAGACAACTTGTTGAAGATGGATCTGTGATGTTGCAGTATGTTCCAACTGAGGATCAGACTGTAGACATTCTCACCAAGCCCCTAAGTACAAATAAATTTGTAAAATTTTAGGGTAAACTTGGTGTAGTTAGTACAATGACCATTAAGGGAGGGTATTAAAGTATTATTGTAATATTTAATGGTCATCTTAGTTGTTAGTTTACTTTAGTTAGTTTTTAGCAACTTTCAGTTTTCTGCTATAGTTCACAATTATTTCTTTTTAGAAACATCATCTTGTAATTTATTATATAAGAAGTATTCCTCTCCTTTGTTAAATAGATCAATTAATTACCATTTTAATCAGCATGATCAGTATGAAGGAAAAGTCTATGCACTATCTCAATTGAACTAAAACACAACAAACTAAAACAAAAATTAATCTTACCTTAAACTTGGCGGGTGCTCAGGATTGAACCCCAGTCCAAACTTGGTGGGTATCTAAAACTCACGCATGGATTAAATAAGTATTATTAAAAGCTATATAAAGCTACGTCCTAATTGAGACTAAAATTCAGTTTTCTTAATTGATGATTGCATACTAACTGGAACTATTATTACTGAACAAGACTATCTGAGTTACTCTATATATATTAATGTTACCTACATAATATCAAAAAGCTATTAACAAACATCTAGTATGGACAACAATAACTACATACTAGACCCTCAAGAGGCTGAAAGAGCAAAGAAGAAGCTGTTAAAAGCCTTTTGCTAATAGGGGCATTGGAAATCCTTGAAAGAGCCCAAACTTGACAAAGAAACATTCTCTAATAGCAACTCCTTGTTGCTATCCAACAGATGATCCTCACCATGACCTACCACAGTTGATATAGCGATATTGAAATCCTTAGGATGGGGCACCAAAACTTGCAATCCAAACTTGAAAATCCCCCTTGAAAAAAAATAGTATAATCTGATTTTAAAAAAATGATTTTTAGATTTGTCTATGAAGGCTCCTAACAATACCTCCTTTCCCACATCAACGATCAAAGGAGAACATTGACCAAAAATAAATATACTTTATCTAAGGGAAATTATCATTTGTTTCTGTAATAACCAACCCCAAATATTTTTTTTTGTTTCTGATATTTTCCCAACTGCTGCTCGTAGTTTCTTCTTCTGAGTTTGTTTGTTTTTTTTTGAGTTTCTCATATGTCCATTAAGATTTTAAATATGCCCAATGATGTAACATTAAAATGCAGAAATAACACTGTTGAATCTTGCATTGGAAGAGAGTACTTGCAACTTCAAATTACTCAACAAACATAACAGTATTAACAAATAATTCACGATCAAAATAATATACTCAGAGTTTTCAACAACCAGTTCTTTAAAGTCAGAAAATTATTGTTCATTTCAAGACAGTATCAAACTCAGGAAAAGGTAATTTTCAGACCTGTTAAGCACCACAGCAGATTTAAGACTCCTTATGAGGCTCGCTCTTCCCAATAAAGGATAGTTTCAGCCTTCCAATGAACTCTGAATGTATCATTTAACAGTCATCTGATTTACAGTCTTTAACACCAGAAATAATAAGCACTTCAGACCTGGAGCAAGACGCCTGTTATGCAATATTGAAATTCCCCAGGAGCATCAAACTGAGACAAGGGAAAGCCCTATTCACCTTGCTTAAAGCTACGCCCCAAAGCTGCAATAGAGGCTTCAAATTACCAGCAACAGAAGACAACAAAAATCAAATTTCAAACTGTGAACAACCACCAAAGGGACATCCTCCTGTGAAAGTTCAATCTGCCTCTAAAAATTCATTTCTCACTCAAAAATAACAATCTAATGCTTTGGAATCACCATGAAGTGACTCATTGAATGATGCAATACCCATTTGTAATCTCTGTTCATCTTGGAGCTATGAGCACAAAGGTAGGTTCAGGTCCAGCAAAGTAATGCCCAGAAATTGATTTAAAAACTCACCCAAAACTTCATAAAATCACACCAAACCAAGAAACCAAGCAAACCACACCAAATCCAACTGAAATCCACTTAAAAGTACTGAAATATCTTCATCTTTCTCACCCAGATGTGATTCTTGACTGAACTCACCAATCACCAACTTGAGCAGGTCTCTCACTGCCAAAACTAGTCTTAGACAACGAGGGGTTTCGTCCTCAAATCCGTTTCTCAGTCCTCTGGTATCAAACCAGCAGCACCTCTCTAAGTCGTCAAACATCCATAGAAGAAATGAACTTGCCAATGAAGCTTTTTAAAGTTTGCTTTCAAATTAGGGCGACCAAGGGAGAAAAACCCTAATCCTCAAGTGAAATCCATGCCTTTAGACAATTTGTCTTTTGATTTAATTTAAATCTCATTTCAACATTAGCTTTATTCAAAATTTAACCCCATTCTCTCCTTAGGCGTCCACCCCTTATTGAGCATTCTAAATTACTTTTGATGTTCTTTAAAACGACTTAAAGTCATTGTACTAGGCATCATGGTACAAATTTGTCCCCTCATGACCCTCAACGAATAAATATAAAGTTACTTTATTAAAATCCAATTTTGAAGGAGAGACTAAATATTAAAATGTCTCAACCATAGAAACTGATGCCTCCATTGAAAAATACTACTGAGAGATAACCCTGACCAGGTCCAACCTACCCTAGATGACTACTATTTTTAGAAAGTCCTAAAATAGTAAGTAGCACCCTAAAACTTGAGTCAGAGAGAAATTGAGGTGCTTGAAAGGGCTCACCGAGGACTGAAGCATAGAACCAAACCCCCTGCTAAAAATAGCACTTACTATAAATAGTAAGTGTATCAGAATCAACCCAAACTAAAAGAGGACATCGTAAATGGGGACATTACAGTTTCCCTTTGATTGTTTATAGAAAGAGGATACAACATGTAGTAAAGGACATCTAGATCCTTTACAAAAGTGATTTTGCAAAAAGGAGTGGGATCTTGATGTTCACGACACTCCCATAATTCATCATGATGAAAGATGCAACATTTTTCTATCATTTTGGATTTCAACAAGGGTAATCAAGATTTTGTATTCATTGCCTAGGATCTTTGTGGTAATGAAATGAAAGAATACTTGTCTTAGATAACAAGTCTTGCCAATTACCAACTCTTGGTTTTGTTATTAAGAATTACTAAAAAATTGAAATACATGTGCCAGAAGAATATTGGCAACAAATTGTCATCATGCTTTGGAGGAAAAGCATATCTCATACAACACAAAGTTGATAACTCTGTGAGATAAGCCAGACTAGGTTTTACAAATTAGTCCTAAGGAAAAGTTTCTCTTGAAGATTGATGACAAGTGGGTTCCAAATTCTAATGTTCTCACCCAAATATTGGAGGAGAAATTTCCAAAACCATCTATGGTAGTACCACCTAAGAAGGCATCAGTAGATGATAAAACCAAAGCCACTGTTGAAGATCCTTCAAATCCTAGCAATGGTGAAGAAGTTGTATTTTATGTATTTTAAAGCAGCCCGCACTTTGAAGACAAGTAGAAAGCTAGTGTAGACAAAGCTCAGTATGGATGGTTGCCCAATTAGCTTGGCAATCTATGGGTCTTGAGAATCATACCGTTACAAGGAGTATGAGACAATTTGATGGAGCTCTGTGAGTATAGCTCAAGATGGATTATTGTCCAATGGTTCGGGAGGTTCTTTACTCACAAGTTCAAGGAGGTGGTATTTTGGGAATTTGAGAATTCTACTTGGGAGCTACACCTTTATGAGGGTTTGAGGCAACTTGATGGAGTTCTACCGAGTGTAAGGTATGTTTTCAAAGTAAAGATTTTGAAGAATGTCAAATTCATGGTTCAAGGTGTTTTTAGTTTGATATGCTTTATGTTAGTTTGTTTTGTTTTAGTGCACTAGAGAAGGTATTAAAATAATATCAGTTATCAGTGTTCCACGGGGACACATCTCCCCCCCTCGCAAAAAACCCATGTTTCCTAGGCGTCCCCATCTTAGAGACTTGGGGACTTGGGGGGACGTCCCCCCACTAGCCCACCACCATCGCCACCATCCCAACACCAAGATCGCCTTCTCCAAGATGCCGCTAGGACTTTGAGGACGTCGAGGTGTCCTCAAGATGTCTAGGGGACTCCTAGTTGTCTCCAAGATGTAAAATTCTTAGACTTATACATCTTTTTATAACTATTTTTCAAGATGTCCTCAAGATGTCTTCAAGCACCCTGTCACCACCCCACCGTCCCCAAACTTAGTCCCTTGGTTCCCCCGTCCCCACATCCCTGCGTCCCCCCATCAAGAAACTCCATGGAACTATGAATAATATTAAATGATTATTAGAAGATTTAAGGCTTACTCTTGTAATAAAGTCGCCTTAGTGACTCAAGTGATTTTATTATTTTTAGTTTTCTATTTTTACCATTTAGGTCAAGTCATGTCATATTTATTCGTTTGCATGTTTATTTGGTTTCATCATCCAAACTCTATATAAGAAGATGAACCTCATTGTAATCCATATCCTGATATCTAATAGAATATTAAAGTATTGTAACATCTTCGTTTTTACAACATTTTGCAATCTTCATTCCACCATTACATCAAACACCCTTCAGCTCAATTCAGAAAGTGAAGAGCCACATGGAAGAGTAACCGTTTCAACTTCCATAACAATTATTTGGCCTTCACAGTTTTAGAATTATGTACAAATCTGTACCATCAGATTTCATAGAATAAGCATAGTCATAACATATGTAGCTACTGAAGGATATACAACCATACATAAATCTCCCTCAGAGTATGGCATATATAGAATGCACAGAGTAATAAATTTTTTTGTTCCAGGTCTAATATCTATCCTTTGTGTCTTTCTCTGATTAATGCTCATCTTAAATTTAGTAGTAATATTGCTCCCATGCATCTAGATTCTTACAGTTTAGAGTGTTGTGTCTAGGTATCTCTTGTGATCTGGATCAGAAATTTAGGGCAGAAACAGGAAGGTGGCATCAACTAAGAGCATAGAGATTTAATACCACTCCATGTCCCACAGAAAATCAACATCTGTATGTTATGAATGCTGTTAGTTTGCATATGTGAAAGGAACATCATCAACTGACATGAATGTTATATTAGGGAGGACTGCAAATGTCAATGAGACAACTAGGGAAACTGTGCTGATGTCTATAGTAGCCAAAGACAAGAACACAAAGAAGAAATTAGAGAATTTGGGGAAGTAAATGAAATATTTACAAAAATTATTAATTGTTTAGATCTGACATCACCAGATGCACATTGCACTCAGTTCAGTAAGATGGCATCAGCCCCTTCTTCTTAAAAGGTGTCGTTACTTTGTGTGGGTAGCAGACAATTGCAGAATAGTTTTGGTATTTTGGCAGTTTTTGGTGTATAGCATCATCTTGGAGATAAGCATCAAAGTTTGCTAGTTTCCACTTACCAACAAGAAGGTTTTGGTGCTATATAAAGGTGAAAGCATTCTTCTAAATCTCAAAGTTCCAGATTATTCCTGACTTAGGTTTCAATGCAGCTATGGTGAAGCAGCCAAGACTCAAGAGCCATAAGGATGCCATAATTGGTTGGTGTTCCAAGAAGCAGTGTGTAGTTCAGGACTTGTCCTGATATACTCCTAGCGAGGTTATCTGCCCAAAGTGGCTAGCAAAAAAACCAAATAAATATCCATTGAACAAAGCAGGCTTATCCCTCTATTTGACAAGATCTATTTCCAAAATCATTTGATGGACATGGTCAAGTACTATAATCAATACATTATAAGTCTTCTTTAAAACCACAGATTTCCACATGTTGCTTTCATTACAATTCATATGACAGGACATTAAGTGTAAAACATTTGACATTACTGGTCCAGGATATACCCTGGCAAGCACAAGGAAAAGTTGATCAAACACTACGATCAGGAATTGAAGATATTCTATTTAAAACCAGCAACATTGATCAACCACTAAGAGCAGAGATTGAATATGTTTGCTTTAAAAATATATTAATGACCAAAAGTAGATCAACAAGACTGGAACATACAGCAGGTGCAATAGCAAAGAACTGGGGCAAAAAAAGAGGCCATAGACATAAAGGATACATACGTGGAGGCTAACCTGAAAAAAGATATAGCCCCATGAAGAGTCCAAAGCCATGAACCTCCCCGTTTGGTCGGTGCCTTACTTGGAAATTCTTTTGAAAGGAGTTATATATATTTAGGCAAAATGCACAAGCTCTCTTGCACATAGAATGTAACACTTTCTTCATGGGATGTATAAGTGTATCTATATGGGCATGCATGATATTGCTCTGTTTAAAGATGCAGTTCCTTAAAATAAGATCACATAATCAGGTATCACTCCATCTTTTAATTATGAACCATAGTTGAGATGAATAGGTTGTAGGTGAGAGTGCATCGAGCAAAAATTGTCTGCTAATTACTCCTCAAAAGGGCACAAAGAACAAGCATCATGTCAGACTTCAGCCAGATGAAGACTATGAATGTCTAACCTGTAAATTAATGATGAAGATGATTCTATCAAGGAGACAGTCCCAAGGACACAGTCCAAATCACCCATCTCTTCCATGTAGCTAATCAGGATCCTAACTCCTCGAGGGTCTTCTCCACCTGTCTTTATTATTTTTGACTCTGAAGTTTCAAATTATACATGTATGAGTGTTTCTATTTGATTTCAAATCTAAGAGTCTGCGCAATTTCACTTAGTTTCTACCCCTTTGACTGTTTAAACCCCAACAATTAATGTTAAGGTAACTCTAATAGGGATAAATCTCTGCCTTTCTCTGTTTTGGGAGAAGCGGACTGTATTAGTCAGTTAGGCCTAGGGTTGTTACCTATTGACACTAGGAACTATCAAATCTGAGCATCCACTGGATGGAAAGACTGACTCTGAGTCAGACTATGAGGAGCGTCTATGACATTGTATAGATTACACAGAGGATGTTGATAAAAGCAGTGCAGCGCATATGTACAAGTCCACAAATTCTGTAAGGGAAGTACTTTTAGCCTTTCCAGAGATCAACAGAGTTGCATGGCAGTTGGCAGAAATATTTTCAAATGTTCATCAAAAGAGATGAGGGAATTTTATCTGCTGTCCTGGCAGCATTGCACAAGTATTGGAGTCAAGAGTTACAAACATGCTCAAATTTTCAATTTGGGTCCACTTCTGAAATCTGTGAAAAAGTGGAGATTTATCTTCCGAATAGGTTTCTTCAAGATTCTTAGCCCATTCTTTCTTTGATTCTCAAGAGTTCTATTTTTTTTATGTCCATCCTACATGAGCATATTATACTTTCAAAGAGTGTTGATTTTATTCTTTCACCATCATCATTCTTTATTCAGATATATTCTTTTCTCCACATTCAAATTCATGTCGTTCATTTGTTTTAGAAGGGGATTTTATTCAAATTATTTAATTCTATGTGGAGTTTTTATAACCCACGAGTTCTTAGCACCTGTCAAAATCCTGTTTACTCTTAACCTGCAAGAGTTTGGTACCCTCTAAACTCCATTCCCTTTTCTGACACTACAAGATCAAGACACTTCTCTTGACCTTCTCTCCCCATGTCCTCATATGTCACTCCTTTCATATTGTATAAAAATAATTTCTTTGGGGTAGCAAGCTCTCCAGATGGCAACAAATGTTACCATCAGTTTTTTGCCCTGTGTAGTTCATATGTAGTATCTTTTGCCAAGAATACCCAGTAAAGATGCTAGAGATCGGGATAGATGTCCCCACTTTGTGTTCCTTGGTGTTCTGTATGCCTCAACATTTCAAGAGTGTTGTCTATATACGTTGGCGTAACAACTAACACCTTTGGAGTGCGAGTTGGTATGGACAGCTATGCACAATATGCAATGAGTGCTCTTCAAATTAGGAAGGGAAGCTCCCTCGTTGTGCTGAAAAAAGTACTTGAAAAGGGAAAAGTAAACTAAACTATATCCTATCTTTTTGTCTCAGCTGTAAGAGGCACAAGGTTTAAGGAAAACTCTATACGTTGCAGCTAAGTATTTTCTGATTTCACAAGACTTAACTACAACACTCAAAACTAAGTAACTTATCTATCCAATCCCCTCAAGAATTCAGAGCATGAGGAAACGGAGCGGGAATGATTATCTGACGATAAGCTGGGTACGGACTCACAACGTGAAGGCAAGGTGGCACAACTATCAGCTCAATCTGAATAAGTTTATTATTCACACACATCACACAATAACCAAGTACAGATTCTCAACTTGAAGGCAAGGTGGCACAACTATCAACTCAATCTGAACGAGTTTATCAAACACATAACATAAAGGATAGCCAACTAGGATAAATAAATTGCATAGGCGAGACACGCATACAATCTACGATCAACTAGCCACTATATCTAACTAAAGCAAGAATTCACCATCATAATTGCATGAAACCCAAGTGGCATAACAATTCATCACAATAGTAAATACTCATGAACAGTGAAGCAATATTACAGGCAAGGTAGGCACAGCATATATTTCTCTCTCGTGCAAAAGTTATGTACAAATGAGCAAAAACTCTAATTTATAGACATCAAAAGGTGTAGGGAACCCTAAAATCACCTTGAGTCAACTACAGTCTCGCAATGCATGCAAGATTTATTACTAAACCCTAATAAAGTAAATTATACAGTTAACTAGAAAGCTACCATCAGTTAACCGATACAAACTAATCTAAATGGACAATGTGCAAGCATGCACGTCCTTATTGAAAGCAAGTTAACTGGAACACTACCATCAGTTAACGTAAACCCTAAATACAACTCCAAGTGAATAAAGATAATCCCAGAATAGACATGCATGAGATGAGACAGCGAGTTAACTTGAAAAGGTAATGCCAAGTCTAACTCTCGTGTTTAATGTCTATTCTAAGAGGTGGGAACTGAAGTCTATTGGCCGTGATCTCGAACAACCAATCCCTCAACGAGATTGTTAACTACATCAGCATTTGAATGTCAGCAACTTGAGCAATCTTGGCAATCTTTGCACACTCAAACTAGCACCTCACTGACTTATAAATTTGGCAGCTTCGTAACTGAAGTGATGGCCACTATATCTTCTATAGCTTGATGTCTTTGACGCTTCTCCTTAATGAAAGAGTGTTGCATGACAAAACTGCGAAGTTTGACTGCGCACACTCTGGTTGTGAGAAATGCAAACAAACTTGCTGCACATGCAAAATTCTAACAGTATCAACCCTCTAAACCGGCTTTGGAAGACAATCGGCCATACGAAGCATGCAACCATGTGGACTTGAGTGACTACGCCTGCCAACCCTTCGAATGCGCTTGATACAAATCAGTGTCAGCTTTTCTGACAAAATCATGAATTAAGACCAATTTGGTCTTGAATTCAGTCTGGTTGAACTGCATTCTGAAAAACTTGCCTGTTGACTGTGAACATGGCTATATTCTGACAACTTTTCTGGAAAGCTAAAAATAGCCTATCGAAGGGTAATTTTCAGTGAAAAATTTGAGATATGGGTTTTGTCCAGAAAAAGATTCTAAGACAACCCAAAACATTAGAAATGCGAAAATTTGACTTCTACTCGACCATGCAAGGAATTTTCAGTTGAGAAAATTAGAGTCTCAAGAACTAATGCTCTGGAGTAAATTTTCCTGAAAAATTCTGGCACATGGGTTTTCTCGAGGAAGCTATTTTGAATAGACCCAGATGTTTTGTTTTATCAAAAGTCGCCAGTTCTTCAAACATGCGAATGAATTTAAGACAAGAAAATGGAAGAATTTGAGAAGGAAAAAGACATTTTTTTATGTTATCTTCTGCCAAAATCGCCACTCTGCCTTGAAATTTGCTGATAAATCTGACTTGTACCTGCAAAGAAAGTGTTTTGATGTCTTCGCCAATGATTGCTGATGAGAAATTCGCCCAATTCTGAAAGAAATTCGCCTTTGCTCTGAAGAATTACGAATTTGCTCAAGCTGTGTGAATGAAATATGACGCTATGCTTGAATTAATAGAGCAAAATCACACCACAAAAGCATGACTGCAAGAATAGAAACCAGACTTTGAAAAGAATTCTTCTGATTGGACCCCCTCCAGTTGAATTGTCACTGACTCGGAGTCTAGATTTTAAAATAATAATAAAAATATTCACCTTGCCTTTACATGCGAATTTGAGTTCCAACATCAAAAAAGCACCAATAATGAATTATTGAGAAAAATCACCATTTAATGCCTTAGCATGCAAAAATAAATATTTAATATTATTGAGAAACCATGTGAAGCTTTTGGATTCACCCGACGAACTTTACTGATTTCAAAAAGTCCTCATTTGTCTTCATAGGCATCCATTTGCTCAAGATATTTCATTTTTTGCTAATTCCCTACTTTGTAGTTGACTACAAAGTTACAACTGACCATATTCAACCTTGATTTCCGGGTGACCAGATGATGTTGAGATTGCACCGAGATATTCATTGCGAAGCTTGCAAAGCAAGGAAGAAATGTCTGTTGGGAGTTCATTACTGCAAAATCCATCATTTAACACCTTAGAAAATTAGGCGCCTTTGATTAAATTGATTTTCAGACACCAGACTTAGTCATTTCTCCATACTGCCATCTGACGCTTCAAATGACTGCTGACGATGAACAGTAAACCCTGTTGACTAGATAACAGGCTCATTGTGTGACTAGAGGTATTCCGCATCCAACGAATATATGCAAGGCACCTGAAAACTGCATTAAGAACCCCAAAAGATAGGGCGCCCCTGGCTTGAAAAGGCTCAAACTCCATTTTGACAAAAGTACAACTCTCAACCAGATGCCCTACTTTGACCTCTAATATCTGGAGCTGGAGTGACCTGATTCGAGCACCGTCTGTTTCAACACGTAGCCAGAAAGATCTATGAGAGATGTCTTTGGAGGCGACGAAGCAAGAAAACTGCTTCTAAGACCTCAAAAAGAAAGGCACCTTTCCCAAGATGGAATAGACGACCAGACTAAGCCATTTTCTGAGCTTTCTTCGCTTTTCAGTATTTTGTAAAGACCTCATACGTACAAGCGTTTGCCAAATCCCAGAGGCTGACGGCTGGGCCCGTTGGATAGCTGGAGCAATCGCACACAAGTCCTGTGAAGACCTCAAAAGCAAATAACCCCATCTGACAGGCCTAAAGGCTGGGCGCCCCTGGCCTACAGAGGCTATAGTGAATGTTTCATGTTTTTCCGCCCTCTGATTTACGTGCCTAGTAGAATCTCTGCCACGATCTTTCAGAATATCGGATTGACAGGCTAACTGGTGCGTCACGAAACCAGACTAGAGTAGCACAGATGTCAGGAAGACCTCATCTGTAAACTCCATCATCTCAGGGATCATTTTGAAGGGCGCCCCTGAGCTACAGGAGCGCAATTTTACCATTTGACAATTTTTTGTGATGTAAAGCCTCCTCGTAACCTCATCTTCTGACCTCGACTGCCGGAGCTCTAGGTCTCGAATGTCTGCATTCAATAGATCGGCGGATAGCCAGACCAATTAGGAAGAGATTAAATCTATTAGCAATCAGGAATAACAGAAACTGGACCTCCATTAAGAAGGGCGCCCCTGAGCTACAGGGGCGCAAAAGCTGTGAACTGATCAACTTTTGCAAACTGCAATCTCCTATACCTCAGCTTTTGACGTCAGTTACTGGAGTTGAGCAACTCGGATGACTTCGCCGAATAGCTTGTCGAAAAGATGGGCTAATTGTGAAAAGATTGACTGCATTTACAAACATAAGTAACAAGATCTGGGCCCTCAAAGAGAAGGACGCCCCTGAGCTACAGGGGCGCAGATCTTCATTTTGCTAAGAATCTTCATCAATTTTTGTCTCTGTAAACACCCTTCTGGCCACTAAAACGACCATGTAGGAGTATAATTTCATCGTGAAGTGTTTTCTCATCATCACATGTCTCGTTCTGAGTCCCAAGTTCTGATTCTGAGCTCAAGGTACTGACCATCAGCTGCTTTTGACTCACACAATACTGACCAAAGTCCATGCTTGATATTGCCCAAAAACAATATATGACATCATTTTAGCAAAGTTTAGACTCTTTTAAGCAAAATGCCTTGATGAAGCAAAAAATTTGGTTTGGGTACAACAATATATTTCCTCAGTATCACACCAGATCTTCACAAGGATCATCATCTCACACTCACACAACCCGTGGAAAATGGTAAGTTGAATTTAAGGTCCTTCCCATGTGTAAGCTTTGTGAGATGTGGACAAGTGTTCAACTTATGCACCTCTTCTTGGCAAAGGATTGCATATAGGCAATTGCTCTTAAGCATCTGACAAGTTGCAAGAGCTTTTTATCTCCAATCTAATGGTGTAAATTGACCATAAACTTTATAACAAAATCCACCATTAGTAGTACTAATTTTTTCTAGTCAAAAGTTCTTATCACCATTTAAGCTTCAATGGCTCTTTTCTATGCAAATTTCTCTAATCCCCCTAGGAATTTCAAATTTCACAACTTGCTTCATTAATGAGGGCTGTTATAAGTGATAAAGAATTACGGAATCTATTTTTTTTCCACCATCTGTGTATTCCACAGTTTTTCCCTATTGGTGGCACTTAAAGTGATAATTTTAAAATTTTCCCCACAAAGTTCAACAAGTGAAGATATTGCTTTTAGTTTTGAGATTGCACTGTGATTGTGATCCAAGAAGCTTAGAGGAGTTGAGAAGTGAAATGGGCAAATCAAAAGGAGTGATCCCATGAAAGAGCATGGTGCTAACAAAATGCAAGAAATATTCAATGGGGTGGAAATAATTTCATTTTAAATTGAGAATCGGGGAGTATAGAGATGGTGTATCAAGATTAAATGGCTTCTTACATCGTGGATGCTCTCTGTGGAACACTAGAGTTCAATGAGGTGTTATGAAAGCCTTAATCAACTGAAGTTGATGACCACATTCACATCATTCACTCTTTTAGAAGCACTGATATTACACAAATTAAGGGAGAAACTTATGCAAAAAATTACCAAGTTTTCTATGACAAAGAACGGCCAATGATTCCTCCAAAGATGAAAATGGGATAAGTTAAGTTGGGAGACTGTTTCTTATTCCCAGACTATTCTATCATCAGATTAGATGGAGCATCAGGGCCTCCTCATAAATTGTTTGAGCATGTACCAAGCAGATTGCTTGTAAAAGAGGTGACTTACCAAATAGTAACTGTGGTTATTATTTCTCTTAAAACGGAACACCGACATATGTGGTATTCTTTTCCATTAATACTAAAAGTCAAATGCTTTTGAATTTTATTCAAGCTCAGAAAGCTGAAAAGGGGTGGAAAAATATGAGTTTCTATTTGCACAAGCATTGCAATATGACAGGATAAAGAAAGTGGCTAATCATTTTCTTACTTAAAAACCAAAATTTAACATGTTAAAAAGACACTCCCTCCTCCAAAAAGAGCCTTTTAAGGATGTTAAATCGATAGAGGATGTAAAGAAAAAGTTAGGTCGGAAGCTGTTGCAGCAAGAAAGCCCTTCAAATACTGACAGTGACATCTATGTCTCCTAGATTTGATTCGTTTGCTTCCCTGTCATGAACAACATGTATAGCTGCTAGTAGAGCAATGTCCACACAGCTTAAGGCAAGATTCCTTTCAAGTAACAAGGCCAAACAATGTTCCTTTTGTATATTGTTCTACTTCTAGTTTCTCTGCATCCTGATATGCCTTATATAACACTGCTTTACCTATTATTTTCCAAAACCATACATGCCTTCCTCTCAAGTTACCATCAGTAACCTTACTACTTATTATAATCAAGCAATAATGAGTTATCCCCAATAGTAAAATGCTCCCAAGAACTTTGTAATTTCATCCTCACTAATCGGATTGGGAAATCCAACCATGTTTATCCCCTGTTTCTAGTGTGCAAACCACTGTGTTACATTCACCTGTCTCTGATATTTCACAACCCACTTGTGCTTCAGAGTTTTCAGCCCAAACCAGACTCATTACATCTGTCCTTCAGGCATATCCAGCAACCATTTCCACAATGTCTCAAATACTAAAGGAGACCACATACTTAACTTTATTTCTCTCCTTATTTTCTTCAGTGTCAAAAGTTGCCTCTGAATTTTCATTTCGACGCCTCAACTGAGAGCATTTCCTTTTGGTCATTTCTTTTCACCTTTGTCAATAAACCGATTGGATTTGACAAGTATTGGGACCCCCTGATGTTGCAGGCTTTGGTGTAAAATTGACACTTTCTATGATTTAAACAGCCCTAATACCATTATACTACACTTAGGTCCACACTGAGTATTGCACCCCAATGAATCAGTGAATAAACTGCAGACCTCAGTTAAAATTACAGTATACAGCTTCTAGGAAGCACACACAGCACATAGCTATAAGGAGCCTGCATTAAGTTAACAAGGTTCAAGAACAAAGATAAGAAACACAAACAAGTTAGTATTCCCAAAAAGAAAAGGAAAAGGAGAAAGACATATTAGATTGTGGCACAACTCACTTAGAGACTCTTACTAGCACAAACATAGATTTGGTAGCAAGAATAGATGAAAATGCTAGAGCTTTGAAACTTCAGGTTTCATAAAAATACTTCACTGTTAGAGAGTTGGAACTGGCCATTTAGCAATTGCTCAGTCAGTAAATCAATTTGCAAATGATAAGGACTAGTATTGCAGGTGTATTTGACGATGTGGAAGAAATTCTAAGGGCTTTATTACCTACAATCAAGGATGCAGTACACTAAAGAAAATGAAATAATCCACCAATGTAGAGAAGAAAATTGTAATGCCCACCGTCCTAATTTGCCCTAGAATTTGCCCATGGGTCGCAAACTTCACAAACTAGGGTTGGGGTTTTCACCTTATCAAATGAATAGCTCCTTGATGATGTATTCCAGAAGTTGCAAACCTACATTCCATCCATGAACAACATTGCCAAACATGCATATATACATTTGTTAGCATTAATCCATGGTAACATATTTATAGACTATCAATAATGCAACCTATTGTGAACTAGGGGTGACATTGTGGGTCCGCCTGAAGCCATATGCCAAGCCTAAGAAGTTGTATAACACAACTCTCCCTTGAAAATAAAATTGATATTTCATGATTGTGTGTTTACAATTGGAAACGAAGGCTCCTTATAAAGATAATTACAAGACGATGTTTCTAAAAAGAAACGATCGTAACTAAAGCTAAAAAGTGGAAAGAATCTAAAACAGACTAAAACTAAAGCAGTAACTAAAAACGACTAAGTTAACTAATAAAGCAAGGATGACCATTATTATTACATTTATTATTTTAATACCCTCCCTTAATGGTCATCGTACAAACAAAAACTAAGTCTACCCATATTGTGTTGGTCATCAAAATGCATAGTTTGCAGACTCCTTCTGCTCAGTCTACTCTGCCACGTGAGCACTTTGTTGAGATGCTTCCTGGTTGGACTTCTCATTAGCCAACCGCTTTTTGCAATACCTTTGTATATGACCAATCTTTCCACAATAATGGCAAGTAATAGACTTCTTGGAGCTCTCCTCTAAATTGCCTCGTCCTTTCTGCTAAGTGGACTTGCCTTTGCCAATGTCCGTGGCAATAAAAGCTTGTTCAACACTAGGAGACTCACTGCTGCTCCCAAATTGCTTCCTCCACCTATCCTGCTACAAAAGCTTGTTGCACAGTTCATCAAACTTCAAGTCAACATTGGTGGATATAATGTTGAGCGTTTCGATGAAGTGTTCGTAGGAATGTGGCAACCTTTTCAGAGTGATCACCACCATATCCTCCTCTTCCATCATACGACCACTGGCCTCCAGTTGATCGCGAATATTCTTTATTTTCATCAAGTGCTCCTACAAAGACACTTGGTCATCCATCATAATAGAAAAGAGCATATTCTTCAAAAAGAAAGCCCTTCCCTTGTCTAAGGTCTCATGAAAATCTTTCAAATGCTTCCAGATCTCCGCAGCACACTTACCAGAAGGTATTTCTGGTAACATTTTATCAGTGACAGATAATTTGAAAAGCATAACTGCTTCCCTATTACCTCCATCATACTTGTCCTGATCCTTCCCAGCAACAGTGGGATGAACTTTTGTACCTAGAACAAGCGCATCCAGACACCGGTACTCAAAGATGGTAAGCATCCTTTGCTTCCACGTGTCGTAATTCTTTCCATTGAACCTCTGCAAACTTTCCAACATAACATTGGACAAAGTTGCCATCCCTCCCATTTTCCAAAGCACGAAAAACGAGGTAACTCTGTGATCAGCTGGCAAAACACTAGAAAATCAGTTGGCACAATATATGATTTTGCAAAAATCATCTAAAAAAGAGGCTCAGAAACTGTAAGATTTTTTTAAGAAAAAAAAATTTGAAAACTCTTTGCAATTTTTTTTTATTTTCCTAGAAAAATTGTCAAAACTGGCTCCAAAAAAACAAACTCTTCACACTGCCATGAAATCAGGTCCAGAAAACAAATCTTCAAAAACGCCCACAAACTCCAGGAAATATACTGTGAAAACCCAAGCTAGAACAAGCAGGTTCAGAAAAAACACATGCAAACACTCGGACTCGCAGAAATCACAAGTGCCACCCAGACAGGGAGAAAAAGGGCACAATAATCATTCCCAGTCGCAGAAAACCCACACGCCAAACAACCCTAATCTGCAAATCCTTCAAAAACGTGGGTACAGTCGTGAAAATCACCAGCAAATCATGAAAAATCTTCAAAAAAAAACTGTCGCTGCTCACAAAAAATCCCCCACAAACATGGTCACAGCCAAAGATCGGATTCATGCAAAGTCACACGGAATACAGACAGCGGAAGTGCCCAAACTGGCGCAGAAAAAATACACTGAGAAAATAAAATGCGACGCAACTCTTCATAGTCGCGCGCCCAAACGAGAGCACAAATAGACCACCATGAAAATAGAAACCCTCGACACGATTTTTCTCAGATCCTTCTTCAAAAAAATAATGCAATTTCCAACTGCAGAAATCCGCAATTTTTTCTTCTACAAAAACCTTCAAACTTTCACTAAAAAAAAACATGACTTCAGATACAAAGAAAAATCCGTGATTTTTCCCTTTTGAAACCCTTAAAAAAATTTCTAAAATAAATCCGCTATTCAACTTCAACAAGCCCTCGAAAAATTTCTACACTAAAAAATCTTCAATAAAAAATTTTGAATTTTTTTTTTAAAACCCTCAAAAAATTTCTAGCCAGGTTTGACTGGCTCTAATACCATGAAAATAAATTTGATATTCATGATTGTGTGTTTACAATTGGAGACAAAGGCTCCTTATAAAGATAATTACAAGACAATGTTTCTAAAAATAAACAATCGTAACTAAAGCTAAAAAACAGAAAGAATCTAAAACAGACTAAAACTAAAGCAGTTACTAAAAATGACTAAGTTAACTAATAAAGCAAGGATGACCATTATTATTACAGTTATTATTTTAATATCCCTGTTGGCGACTTGTACTTGCTTTCCCCATCCATGTGACAACCTTGGAAAACACTTTGCCCACTGGTGGAATCGGGCAGAGCTCACAAGCGGTCTAAGCACTTCCACTCCTCCATGGCCCAACCTCTCCTTAAGTTGGGCGGAACTTGAGTGAGACCTCTACTACTCCATGGCCCATCCTTTCCTTTGGATTGGGCAGAACTTGAGTGGGACTTCCACTCCTCCATGGCCCATCCTTTCCTTTGGATTGAGCAGAACTTGAGTGAGACCTCTACTCGTCCATGGCCCATCCTTCCCTTTGGATTGGGCATAACTTGAGTGGGACTTCCACTCCTCCATGGCCCATCCTTTCCTTTGGATTGGGCGAAACTTGAGTGAGATCTCTTGGCACACATCGCTTCTCAGGCCCTTTCCCCCAAGCAGGTTTTCAAACAGATTCAAAAACTCAGATTTATCCTTAGGCATTAATATTCAATAGTATCCATACATGTTATGGCATTCTCAAGAACAAAATCTAGATCCATGCCTACAGTAATAATGCATATTAATACTAGAAATGCTATGCAGATCTCTTTACTCATTATTTGTATATATATAATCAGATTGTTACTATGAAAATAGCTGATTAGTGCATATATATCCAGATGAAAATGATAAAGAATTCTGAATAACCAATGTAAGGAAATTCAAATTTGTAAGTAATCATATCAGCAAATACCTAATGAGTTATGGTTAAGTAATGATATGCATGAACCTTGATCCTATTAACAATACATAATATCTTTTAATTATTCCATCTCAACCATATCAACCTACAGTACAACTGAATCCTTGCTGCCAGCAGCTATCTTACTTTATTTCCTAATTGATGATCTATCACCAATATATTAATTGCAACCCACAGACAAATGATATTAACTGATATAATTCAGAAATTCAGAATTAAATGATAATGATTTCTGCTTGGTCAATCTTTTCCTTATTCCCTAATCGCTGCCTTCTCCTTCCTATAAGATCTCATCTTATATCCCTCCTACTTTGGAGAAAAGATATGATGGTTTGTAGAGAGCCATGCCTTTTTGCTGGAGGATCGTGCCTTTTTCTTAATGACTTTATTGCTGCTCTTACTCAAACAATTTTAATTCCCCAATCGCTGCTTCACGTTGGTATTAATTATGTTTATTTGTATTGCATTAATAGGCCCGTCTCTTTCCTTTGTCTTATGCGAGGGTGCTGGTGATAGTGTAGGCTATATTGAATGTTTCTTGCTAACATATTTATTATTATTAGTTCAATACAAATTTGTAATATATTTATTATTGTTGTTTTTATATAAGTTTTTCTTCTTTCTTTTTATTTTTATATCTTTTAGAATTTATGTATTATAATGGTATTTAAATTGTTAATACTCATTTTGTATTTTTACTATTTATTATTTATAATTATAATTATAGAATTGCTAGTATATATTTCGTTATTTTTTCATTTATTTGCATTTTCAATGTGTTACAATTTTGGGGACATGACAAAAATTAAATTCTTCTATAGAGCCAATGCTTTTCATAGGTTGCATGGAGCTCAAATTATGACCTTCACCAAGGAAATAACCCACTTTCGCCAATTCCATGATTATGTGTAATGTCCCCAAATATTTGGTGCCTTGAATAATTAAAAAAAAAAATCTTTATGGCTCAATTATTTTTATTTGGCTTCGTGGACTTGGGAATTAATTTCCCATAATTTATTATTATTTTATGTGAAGCCAAAATATTTTATAATTTTTCTATGAGGCTGGGTGACCCCTTTAGAGAGAGAGAAAATGAGGGAAAAATAAAAATAAAAAAATAATATTTTAATTTGTAGAAAAGTGTGCCTCCATTTGGAGAATTAAAAAAAGAAATAAATTCAAATTTAAAAGGGTGGAATTGGGCACCCAAATTGGGTCAGCCAAATTGGAGGGAACAGGCAAAGTTTGATATAAATACAATTTCATTGGAAGACATTTGATCATCGTGCATATTATCTTTAGTTTGATTCAGCAACTTGTTGCAACTATTCCAAGGACAAAAACCCTTGCGAATAGTGGGCGAGTTGGACGAAAACCTAGCTAATCTTGGGAAGACTTCATAGCGGAGATCTACTTGTGCTTCATTGCTATTTGGCAAAGGAGAAGAGCAGAATTCCAAATTAGGTTTGCAGATCAGATTAGAAGAAGACATCATTTGGCGAGACTTGTTGCATATTCTCTAGGGTTTCACCCTAGGTTTGAGCACCACTACCTAGAGAAGAAGCGCCTTGCTTTTGGAGGGCAATTTTGGTGTTTGATGGGAGTTAGGGTTTGATAACATCTTCAGATTTGTAGCAGCAGCAGATCAGACCTAATTTGCCACTGTTTGTGGAGCGATTTTCCGTGCTTATCGTCATCATTGCTTAGGGTTTTGCCATACATTTTGAGTAACATCATTTGGAGTTGTTTGAAGGGTTGTTGTGCATCAATTGTTGCCATTTTGGAGCTGCAAAACCCTGGCAGACTTATTGCAGACTTGAGCGATCAGATTTGAAGCAGATCTCCTCCTTGTTGAAGAGTGGAAGACATAGGGTTTCATGCCCTAATTGGAGCGCTGCCCTTGGGAGATCATTTCTATCAATTCCTTGGGTCATTTGCTATTGATTTTTGGTATGTACAAGCCTAATTTAAAGTCTGATTTATAGCAGCAAACTTCTGGAATAATTCTGCGCATGTTTGAGCCCATTTTGTGATGTTCTTGCATGGACAATAATTCTGATTTTGTAGCAGCAGATTAGACAATCTGAAATCAGACATCTTTCATGTTTTGGTGATCATTCTATGGTTGTTCGTTGCTGGTTATGTTCATGATTGAAAAGATTAATATATTTGCTTATGTGTTTGAGCATTTTGGAGGCATATATGTTTGTTGTTCACACTTGTTTGAAATCAAAAAATTCATATCAGGATCTAGGGTTTGAGCAGAAAATTAAAAGTGCAGAAGATTAGGGCAGAATTCTGAATTTCAAAATCAGATTTTAGGGCAAAATACTTTCTGGGATATTTCATTATGCAAAGGTGGAGTACAAAGAGGTTAACAAGAGAATTATTGAGATTATATGAAGTTGCAAGCTTACTCTGTGAGCGCTGTAGAACTGTTACAGCAGTATAGTATAGCTGGACTTCACACTACCAACGGAGTATGGATTAACGAATTGCAACTTGCTGATGAAGTTACTGCCATGGTGGCTCTTCACATGAAGAAAGGGACCCACCTACAGTTGACTCCCACATCCTCAAAGACTTCATCATTGACTCCATGATAAAAAAAAATGATAGGGCTCAGTCATTCATAGACAAGATGAAAAAAGCTTGATCTGATTATCAAATTCAATAGGTTGGGTCCAAATTTAATGTTGCTCAGGTGCTTGATGTTGTGAAAATGTATGACTGTCTTTCAAAAGTTACAGTGATTTTTTCTTGTAGCTATTTGGAAGATGAAACTCAGTGAAACCAATCAGTTCCCACTTGTTACAACATTGTATAAATATTTAGAGTATTTTTAGAGCACAATTTGTAAGGAGACACCACTTCCAGATAATTTCAGAATAAAGGAGGCCCCTATTTTTCTCTACATCTCTAGGGTGAACAGTGGTGATTTGATGATTTCTTATCTTGGCAAAATGAATGTTGTTTTGAGCATATGCTATTCCTTTGTTTATCGCTAAGTATTAAGAATATTTTTCTTTTAATGTTTGTTACACCCACATGAAAATCACTGCCTAAGCATCATGTTGTCATAATTTTACTGAGTCATCTGTTGATGTGTTGAAAATGTCATTTGTAGTCTATGACTCCTATTTGTTTATGTAGTCCACAAGCAAAGCTGTTTAACTCCATGGTGGTTCTGTTCATCAAAGATGTCATATGCAGAAGCCTGGTATAACAGAGGAATACCTTATCCTTTTTCAGATAGCAATATGTTTGTTTTGCATGCCTCAGTAGTATGTTCGCATCTTTCAAGCAACTAGAAGCAAATCCATCAAAAATCATGTGAGTAGTCAAATGGGCATCTTACTATGGTAGAACAACTCAAAATCACATGACTGAAGATCTATCGCAAGTAGGAGCACATACAACATGCAACTAGGACATCATTAAAGAGGATTTCAAAGTCAAAACCACAAATATATAATTAAATTGCACAACCAAGGACATTAGAATTGGCATACAAAAAGTAGTTGTGCCGGTAGGACATTGTTGAAGTAAAACTCATGCAATTGAGGGTTTCATGATGGAAAACAGGTTATAATCGTGCAATCTACATATTTAAAGTGGTATAGGTCAATCATTCATGTAACAGAAGAGAAAATGCAGGCTAAGGGAATTTGATCACACAACCAACGAAAAGTGGGTGGTTGTTATGAGTTAATTGTGCAATTGAGGCACTAAGGATGGCATTGACTTCTTAATTGCAGACCAGGAAAGAAAGGATATTCTTAACATTGAAATCGTGCCCATGATTAACATTGAAATTGTGCCCATGAGAGGTTGCCGAATGGTTTCAAAAATTGAATTGCATATTAGCAGGATTTCTAGTTTTTGAAGTTGTTTCGAAAAGCAACCATAGCCTCTTGCAGCAGCAGCTTGCCAAGCATGTATGATGGCAGGTTATGTTCTTTTATTATCCCCCTATTTCATGCATGTACAAGCAGTCCAACATCACGAGTAATAGAGATATCACTTTTATAACATCATTTCTTTGATCAGCAAAACAAGGCAAACAAAGGCAGAGTTGACCAGGCAGTTTGCAGTTGGGATTTCAATATGATATGGTTGGCAGGATTACCATTCATCTTTTTCATTGGCAAGGATTCAACATGCTTGGGGTTTCAGTATTCAAGAAGGGATTCGCCAATTTGAGAGCAAAAATGAATCAAAATCACAGGGGCTTATGCACAATATTGCTATTTGTTAGTGTTTTAGGATCAGATTTAACAGAAAGCAGAAAATGCAACACAAACACATGAAGACATGAACAATATAACACAGTATATATCCTGGGAAAATCCTCCTTCTCGAGGGAGAAAAACCCAGCCACAAATATGTCTCTTATATATTGAATGAAATCAGCTTACAAGTCTCAGCACCTCTCCTAGATGCCAATAAATCAGCTTACAACTTGACCCACAGAAGAATAGTATCTCTCATAGATACATGCATACAAAAGAACTCTGTTTTTCTCCTTAATTTCAATCTGCTCTTCAAAGGATAATAATCTGCTGTAGATGGCTAACTCCTCCTTGAAAGAACCCCTTAACTTAAGCAAGAATCAATCCCAAAATAGGGAATTGTCACTTGCATGTGCATGCAAAAGGAGATGCACTAGGAGCATTTCAATTGCCTATTTTTAGGAGCAGTTACAAATACATTTCATGCAAAGATTCTCTTGCATGTCAGACCGAAGATTCTATTGCATGTCACCCATCTTAAATAAGACATTTATGTGGGTCAGCCAACTGACATAATATCTATTTAAGGAAGATACTTCTGCTGCTAGACGATACCTCCTGACGCTATCAGAACATTAACACTATTTTTAGCAATGTCTATTTGTAACTGCATTCTATTTGAAAGCCTATTTCAAGCTGCTATTTTTATTCATTATTTAGAATAGTTTTTCCTTGAAGTATATTTCCTTCCTACTCTTTCAATAGCTTTTAGAGGTTTGTTTTAGAACATTACATTTTGGGATAAATAATTAGTATTCTAAAATCCCAAAAGGAGATATTCTTTTTAAACATATAAATAATTGCTTTGAGCACAAAAGATGGTGAATGATGATTAACACTACATATATGCTCCCAAAATTGTTATTCAAGCTAGTTAACTGTGTTTGTCATTTTGTTGGTTGGATTGAGAATGAAGAAATTGTCAAAGCTTTCTATTAATATCATTTATTCATCTAGGTTGTAACTTTGCATGCAAGAAAGCTATTAGTCTTTGAAATTACGTGCTGTGTCTTGTTGAAGTAGTTGCCATTCTTTTCAATCATGTTTGCATCTAATTGTAGATCTTTGTTTTAGCCAACAGGAGGGGTGTTATTGTTTGTGCTTGTAAATTAAGTTGCTTTCATTTGTAATATCTTAAAGAATCACTTGCAAGATACAGCTGTTATCAGTCTGATGCTTGTATCCAAGGTAAAAACATAGGCAAATAATTATTTAATTAATGAAAAACAACCAAGAAGATATTGTATAGTGTAGATATCTATATATCTAGTATATTTTTTGGTGTCTAGGAGTTTAACTTAGTGTTTATGTTTAGTTTTGATCTCAGGGAGCTTCTCCTCCCAATTTGAAGTGAGGCTTACCCTCACACACTGCTCTGTTTTATGTTGTCTTGCAAAAGACAAATTAATACACAAACAAAGTTGATTGCCATATAGTTCATTGATATGTCTTTGCATTTGAGCTTCTATCTATTTGTAAAGGGATGTTAAAAAATTGATACTTTGAGTTGTTGGCTTACTATTTATGTGAACTGCTGGTTATAAATCAACAACTCTGGATTAAATTGGAAAAGGGTTGTAGAAAATCTTGACATTTGTTTGCTATGAATTGTTAATTTTCATTAATTCTGCACAAACTTGAAAGGTTCTCCAGTGTTTTTGAGAACATGTTGGTTCAATGTGTCTATTTGTTTCCTTGCACAGCTTTCTTTTTCCTTTTTTTCATATGTTTTTCTCTTACACTCAAAAAATTTAGGTTTATATTTTAGCTTTCATTATTCTAGTATAAGTAATCTGTCTTGAGTTAAACTTTTCTTGAAATGAGAGAGTTTAACACTTCTCATTGTTGCTTGCAAATTTTACTGTAATATAAGACCCCAATTTTATTTTATTTTTGAAAACTTCACCACTGCTGTTATAATTTTCTGAGTGTGTTTGCCTTTGTATTTTCATGTGTTATTCATAGTTTCATCATGCGAATGAATAGATATTTCCCAACTTGCTGTTTGTGTTTTATGAGGTGTTCTTGCATTGAAATTTTTTCATGCCATACAACATTTGACATGCCAATAGATAGATAATAAAAAGCAGAGGTAAAACCATATAAAATCTAACTTGAAAGACCAACTGTTTCAGACTTTATTGCCCGGATTATAATGTCAGAAAATTACATTCACATTCATTTTCAAACTCAGAATAACAACTTTCAGACCTGTTTTCAAAGCTCCTAGCAGCAGATATGTGAAAACCCTTCAAGCACGCCTTCACCAAAGATGAGAGCCCTCAAACTCCAAGACAAGACGCCATAAATTCCTCTCTAACCAGCTACAGAAAACGACTTGCAGCACCCTGGAAATTGTGCATTTCGTCCAATATAAGAGCTAACCAGCAATACCAATAGCCACAGCAAGCAACTAACTTTCTCCTTGCAAACTGAGTGGAGATCCCAAGTGGTTTCAGTCCAAAATATCAACCCAGGTAGACCTATAAGTCAGCAGGTCAAATCTGGAAATGCATACCAAACTGGGCACCTGGCTCTAGGAGGGCGATTTCCTTAATAAATTCAGTCCTTGTCCAAAAAATGCAAATAAGTACACCACAAGGGGCGCTTTGACAAGGAGAGTCCAACAGATCAATACCCACGTTGAGAATAAATTCTGTTCAAGAACAGTGATCCAAACCAGGTTCAGATCCACACCAAAAAGTGCCCAGAATTCATGAATATCATCACCAAAAAGCAACTCAAACTTCACCAAATCGATACCAAGCCTCCACAAGCCAAAAACAAACAAACCCACATCAAAAATGTTGGAAAATCTTCATTCTCAAGCCTATAAATTCTACAACTTGAAGCACCAATGTGATTTCTGGATGAAATCACCTTTCTACCAGCTAGGGCAGGTCTTGCACTGCCGAAACCAGCCTTAGATATCGAGAGTTTTCGTCCTCAACTCCGTTTATCAAACCCCCTAGCGAAAAACCAGCAACATCTCTTTAAGCAGCCAAAACATCCATGATCAAATGAGAGCCAAAAAGTCACTTTATAGAAGATGAGAAGGAAATTAGGGCAACTTTAGGTTTTAAATCATTTTCCCTCCAAAAACCTTTTAATATTTTTGCTTTATACTTTAAAGCATTATCAAATAATCCTCAAAGGAGCGTCCTAAAGGGGCGTCCTACTCATAAGGAAACTATTTGCACTTTTGTAGCCTTCTAAAACGACTTAAAATTATCACTTAGGCACCAAGGTACTTTTTTTATGACCACTTACCCCTCACTTAAGTTATAAAATTATTTTATAAAATAACTTAAGTGACTGATTAAAAGCAACTATTAAATAATTCAACCTTAGGCTCTCCAACGCCACCTTAGAAATAACACTACTGAGGACACAATGGGCTTGAGACCAATTTCTCGAAATAGACTTACTATAAATAACAATTGCTAAAAATAGTAAGTACTCACCAAACATCAACTGGTACAAAACTGAAGATCACTGAGATCAGAGATGCCCTATGGCTTACTAAGAATAATAAGCACTGTACGCTGGCCACTGCTATAAATAGAAAGTGCCACTGAAACACTGAAAAAACCCCACAGAAAGGACTGGCACAAGCAATAAAGCTCATCAGACAACTTCCATACATTGCCCAAACAGGAAACCCTACACTTACCTGTTGGACCAGTTACTAAATATAGCACTTACCAAAAATAGTAAGTGTGTCAGAACCAGACTAATCCGAAAGAGGACATTGAAAATAGGGACATTACATTTATCCAGAGAAGAAGATCCAACATAAGAATGAGATTTCCAATTTCTGCAAAATGTACACAAAAAACATTCAGTCTCATAATTTAATTACTAAGAAGAAAGTAGGGAAAAAAATTAAGCCAGCCAAAAGATACATTCTTCTTTTGGGCTGACTTTTAAATCTTTTGTATTTTGTAGTCATGAAGCCAATGGAGGATTGCATCTGAGAAATGAAATCTGGAAAAGGGCAGCATATTGCCTTGGACAAGCAGCAGTTGCAAGAAAACTCAGTGATGAACAAGTGGTGCGCAGGAGACATGAAGAATATTATTAATATTGTGTACCATAAAACTATGGCTGTCAAATTTAAGGAGAAAGCGAAAGTAAGGGAAAGGGTGTAGAAGTATGAATTTATTGAAGCTCACTTGATAGAGAAAGACCATTTCTTTTGTCTATTAGACTTTATTTCATATTGTTGGATATAGAAATGCCATTCTTTGCTCACTTTGGATGCTGTATATTGTATTTATGTATTATGTGTAGGAAACATTGTAATCAATCACCCTAAACACAATTTCGAATATGAAATGTGCTTAGCAGTTGCATTGATTTCCATTATCCATTTGCATACCTTGTACACCTAATCTAATTGTCCTGAAATTTGAATGCTTGTGCTGCAGATAATTACAGATCATTTTGCTAGCCAGACAAGTCAAGCAATGCATTTAGCATTCTTTTTAATTATTTTTTACACAGGTGTACTCCATAGTCCCCCACTGATTCTCTATAATCATCTGTGCACATTATTAGAGACTCTCTTTCTTCAATGCTTTTGAAGGCACTACTGCAAACTAAGCTATTAAGAAGAACAATCACTCAAATCATTCAAAACACTAGGATGCTGAATGTAAATCCCTGGTTCAGATCAAACCTAAAGCAACAGAATCATAGGAATGTTGAGAAATAAAATAAAAACCCCTCACTTTTCCAACAGATGTCACAAAATTTATAGTAGTTATGAGGCATATATAAAGAATTTACCTATTGCTCCAGATGGTGTCTTTTGAGTCAGGTGCTCCTCAGCACGAGGGAAAGCGTCAAGGTTCTTCAATGCTTGTATCCTGAAACCCATATTCGACCTAGAATACAAAGAAGGGGTCATCATCAATTCTAACCATAAGTTTGAACATTGACTGGAAAGATATTTAAATTTTAGTTCAAACTGTGCATGGAGTACAACAACAAAAAAACATTTTAATACTCAAAATCGAGCTATATACAAGCACAGCATAAAATTTACAAATATATTTAACTCAACAGTCGAATATGAGAGTTGTGCCGATATCCTAAAATTAAATAGAAACTAAACCTCTAATTAATCAATAGCAATCTATCATTATCATTTGCGAAGATCATCGTCTTCATATCAATGATTGACAAACATACACAACTAATAGGTGAAAATGTGGCTTATCTTGAACAAGGGATGGACTTGGCTGGAGTGATTCAACACATTAAACCGGATTAGGGAAACAAAGATTAATAATGGGAGTCATATGTCCGGATGAGCATTAGCAAACAAAACAAAGTAACACCTTTAGAAACTTACCATTATCATATAAGTGTTATTTTCCTTATATGTTTGGTCTTGGCTCCAATTGATATTTCAAAGAATAGATCAGTTCTCTTTCAATACACTATATGGTTTGTGAAATGCTTATTCGAATTGCATTCCAAGGCATTCATAAGCTATTAAACCAGATAAAAGAAATAATCATTCTCATCAAAACATTATTTTAGCTTTGATTTGGACTTCGCACATTTTTCAAAGCAAAAGCAAATCCTCCTTCATTTTATTTATACTTCAAAAAAATTCACCAAGATTGAATCGTAATACCAAACTAAAAAATACCCTTTACCCATGTTGTGATGAATTATATGGATTGACAAGAAAACGTGGTATTTTGCCTTTGACAATCACTTAGCTAAGACAAAAAAGTTAAAAATACACAATGTTATAGAATTGACACGATAAAGTCAAATGCAAGTCATCGCTACCTATTTTGAACAAAGGAGATCACATTATTTCTATTGTTATAGGAGGGTGTGATGGAGGAGAAAACCCATGTCATGAAAAATATTTTGTTTTAATGTCTGTTTATTTTCTGGGTATTCTAGGTGTTTTCCAATTATTTTCCAATAAAGTGCTGCAGCTTTCCAATACCACATTCCTCTATGTTTGTTATTTCTTTCACCCCAAGCAGTCAATGTTCAGAGACCTATGTGACAACACATTTTGAAAATTTGGAGTTGTGGTTGGGAACATAATATTACATGAGTATTTTTCACATTCCTATCGAGTTTCACAAAGATCAACCCAACCATATCTTTGTTTCCAGTTAGAGGACCTAAACAATATTGTGCAATGAACAAACAAAACCTTGTCATTAGTTTATGAAAGAACATTTTAATCATGACAATTTCTAAGATTCCCTGATTTGAACATGAGTCTTAAGAAGGGTCATGTACAAAAAAACATCACAAGTGGAGACTCCTAGCTCAAGAAGCATCATTCAAAGTGGATCAGCACATTGTTGTTATATGTTCACACTACATAGGGTGATGCACCCAATACTAGAGCTGACTAATGATCCAAACATTTAATATTGGGGGTAGTTGATCTTTACTGTATTCCCCAAGGTTGGTGTAACACGTTTCCAAGAGTATATCCACCTTTAAAAGGAAGAATTTCATATGATTTGGGGGTAGATCTAACAACAGTAAGGCGAATAAAATCTAATTTGAAGGAATTAAGAGGAAAGTCTATTTGTAGAAGGCCAAGCAAGGATGAAATATATGGCATAGTTTGAGTTTGTTTCCTGTAAAACCTTATGATCATTTTGTAATCAAACAGCCGATGCCTAGCACAATGGAAACTCATTGAAGCTTCACTGTAACTTCATTAGAAAATAGCAAGTTACCATCAACCAATTGACCCATCTTATATTTGAGTATTTGGCATTTTACTATGTATTGTGTTCTGGAAGCTAGATTGCTATTGGATGTTTGCATGTTTACTTATTGCTGCATTGTTTGACAATAATTAATTGGATCCTCCAACCTAGCAAAAATGTCAAATGGCATCAAAGCCAGATTTGTGAATCTTGAAAGGGAGTGAGATTAGTAGAAGATTTGTTGAGCCTAGTTTTGCTTTAGATCAGTTTAAATTAAATATCCTCATAGAGAGTCTTTAGACATTGAATTGTTGGGTAGAAGATTCCATGGTTGTGAGTCTTCCAACATTGCATCGTGTTGGGAAAGGTACCATAAACCTTACATCCTAATGTTCATTTTAATTATTATTTGTTAATTAATTGTGATCCCTTATGGAAAAGGATTGTTCGAATATTTATTAAGTTTGTTTATTAATGGTCAATATCTTTTTATATTGTATTAGATAGGTTGTTACTGTTTCTACAGTAACTAGTAGGTAGATAGTTAATAGCTACAGTATTTTATGAACCTCTTTATATTGTAACTTTTTTCTTGTTAATAAGATAATGCTTTTACCACTTTCAAGGATGTCCCACTATGACTTGGTCATTATTGCCAAGTGTATACTTTGTCATAATGTGTATACTTGTGTGAAAGAATATCTTGTCATGTAAGATGTGTAAGAGCATCTATGACATTGCAAGAGGTGTAAGAGAATTTATGGTGCATGTAAGAGCAAGTAAGAGGACAGTTACACTGTTGACTAGTTGATCAACTTATGATGCATTTATGATGTACCATAGAGCATCTTTGAAAAGAGATAACTAAGCCAAAATGAAGTGCCCAACTTAAATAGTGACATATGATAGGTGATGGCAGCTAATTTATTATTTGTTAATTAACTATGAACCCCTATGGAAAAGGGTGTCCCACAATGACTTGGTTTTAATTGCCATGAGTATAGTTTGTCATAATGTGTGCAGTTGTGTGAAAGTATATCATGTCATGTAAGAAGTGCAAGAGCATCTATGACAATGCAAGTGGTGTAAGAGAATTTATGATGCACGTAAGAGCATGTAAGAGGGCAGTTACATTGTTGACTTGTTGATCAACTTATGATGCATGTTATGATGCATCATAGAACATCTTTGAATAGAGTTACTTGAGCCAAGATGAAGTGCCCAGCTTAGATAGTGGCATAAAAATAGGTGATGGCACCTTATGATAGATGTAAGGAATATGCTATTTTTAGCAAGAAGACTCTTTTTAGGATTTAAGCATTGGAATTTGACCATGAGATTTTGGCACCACTTTTAAGTGGTATTTACTCATGGTTTTGGTCTTCCCATATGGTGGTTTCATGTATTGACTTCTCTATTTATTGTGTGCTTGGGATGGAGTTTGCATAGTGAGTTTGCAGGTACAATTATACTATAGAAATTGCTCAAAATTTGTTGTTGGTGATTTCTCCTATGAAGGCGTCTTGTTTGGATTGTATTGTAATTGATGTTGTTGTTGATTAATACATTGGTTTGGAGTTTGGAGGTTGGATTTTTTCTTGAAAGAAATTTTCCAAAATAAATCTTTGTGTTGTGGTAAATGCATTATTGTTTTATTTCTTTCTTGAAATTGTTTTAGATCATATTTTTCTATACATCTCTCCTCATGAATTAGCATAGGTATCATTTCCACATCTTAACTTTCCTTTATTTGGTATCAGAGCCTAATCAACTTAGGTCCTAGGCAGTAGGAACAAGGTGTTTTGCACTAATCTAGGTTTGAGCGGAAACATGAACAGAGAAGATCTTCGTTTTAGGAATGATGGCAAGCACTTCGAGGTTGGTGATGAAAAGTTTCAACAACACTAATTTTGAGTTGTCGAAGCTCAAGATGGAGACTTTACTCATAGATCATGATCTATGTGTTACAATACCCAAAAAAAAACCTAGTACAATGTCACCAAAAGATTGGCTAGTGTTGGATAGAAAGGTGAGAGACCTTCAAGGTTTCCTTGGCTGATTTAGTGTTGCTGAATGTTTGTGAAAAATCCACAGCAAAAACCTTTGAAAGAAGTTGGAGAAATTGTACCTAGCTACAACCCTAGTTAAGAAGTTTTTCTACCAAAGTTGCATACTTTGAAGATGCATCATAGTGATTCCGTTGACAAGCACCCCAATTCATTCAACACAATTGTGAGCCAGTACACTCGGTGCAACAATGGAAGAGGAAGATTGACACATGACACTTTTGTGTTCTTTGTAAAATTCATAGGGCAACATGGTAAAGGCTATTGGAAGTAGTGGTACAAAAATTGTGCTTGATGAGATCATGGCTGCTCTTCTCTCAAATGAGATGAGGTAGAAGGCTACCAAATCTATCAAACAATCCTTGGCTATTCATGGCCAATCAAAGAAGGACAAGAGTATATCTAAGTCTTGTGGGAGATTGAAGTTTTCTAGAAAGTCCAAAGCAAATGTTGGAATTGCAGCAAGACGGACCACTTCAAGAGAGACTCCAAGGAGAAGAAAAATAACAAATCTAAAGATGATTCTAATAAATCTTCTCAAGAAGATGTAGGAGATACCTTACTCACAGCCTCATCAACGCATGCATGTGAGGATGAATAGATGATTAAATCTAGATTTTCTTTCCACTTTACTCCCCATCAAGAGTGGTTTTCTAGCTACAAGAAATATGATTTGGGGAAATTATACTTTAGTGAAAACTCACATCTCAATATTGTTGATGACAGGAGAGTTAAGATTCAATTCTCTAATGAGAGAATCAATGGGATTTTATTGGAGTCTTGCACATCCTTGGTTTGGCACAAAACTTGTTATCTATAAGTAAAATGAATGATGTGGATGTACAAATGGTCTTCAATAATGGGGCTTGTAAGATGGTTCAAAGAGCTATGGTGCTCATGAATGGGGTTCAATTTGGTACTCTCTTTCGACTTGATGCATGCACTACTTCAATACATATAATGAAGAAATCTACACCTCAATCATTGGAACTTGTAGCAAAGAATCTACTAAATCTGGTCCTAATGGTCATACATTTTGGGTACCTAAGCATGCTCTTACCTTGGAGGGTAAATTACCCATCAGAAATAAAATGTTATGGCATCAAGATATGAGCCATATTGGTAATAAAGGTTTATGAATCTTAAAAAATAAAAAACTTGTAGAGGGAGCTATATAATTTTTCTCGAGTTTGATTTTTGCAAACATTGCATTTGAGGAAAGAAAAACCATGTTCAGTTTTATTCTAGTTCTCATAGATCTTCTAAGTTGTTGGATCTTATTCATTGTGATGTATTTAATCTAATAGATGTTTCTTCCTTCTCAAAATCTTTGTATTATGTACCATTTATTAATAATTGTTTTAGGACAGGTATATTTTCTCATAAATCCAAGGTCTTGAGTCGGTTTAAGAAATTCAAGCCTCTTTTGACAAATCAAATTACAAAGATTAAGATGTTGAGAACTAACAATAGTGGTGAGTATTGTTCTATAAAGTTTCTAAAATCCTATAAAGAGAATGACATAGAAAAGCATAAGACAACTCCATACACCCCTTAACAGAAGGAGTTGCAAAACACATGAACAAGAAATGGAGGTAGAGAGCTACTCTAAAGAAGAATAAGACTTGGGACTCAGTTTAATTTCCTAAAGGACGAAAACCTATTGGCTCTAAATGGGTGTTTAAAAATAAATTTGGCTCTAATAGTAGTGTTGAGAAGTACAAAGCATAGTTGGTCGCCAAAGGCTATTCCTATTTTGAGAGAATATATTTCAATGAGATTTTCTCCGCTATTGCAAAGTTGGCAAATATTAAAATGTTATTAGCTTGTGTTGCTACTTTTGATCTTGTGGTTGAATAGATGGATGTGAAGACAACTTATTGCATAGTGATTTGGGGTACGAGATCCATATGTCCCATCCAAGGCACTACATTGTTAAGGGTAAGGAAAACTTGGTTTATAGGTTGGAAAATCTTGGTTTGTCTTGTCAGTTGAAGAAATCCCTCTATGGCTTAAATTAGTCTCCTAGAATATAGTATAAAAATTTTAATTCATATGTTTTGGAGTTAGGATTTATTAGATCTAAATCCAATCATTGTGTTTATTATAAACAGAGTTGTGATCAATTTATCAATATCACTTTGTATATAGATGATATGGTCTTATTTGGTAATGGTAAGTAAATGATTAGAGACTTGAAATTTCAGCTTTCCTTACAATTTGAAACGAAAGACTTAGGAGCTACTAAGTTCATCCTAAGGATAATGATTAGACAAGATAGGACTAACAAAAAAATTAGATAGATCAGAGGATGTTTGTTCTGTTTTGTACTGCTCCAGTATGGTTGACAGCAAACCAGTGAGTGTTCTTATTTATGTGGGATCAAAGCTTTTAGTTAAGCAATGTCCTTTGACACCCACAAAGATGGAAGAGATGAATTCAGCACCCTATGATAGTGCAAGTGGGAGCCTTATGTATGCTATGGTCTACACTCTACACCAAACAAAACATTGCCTAAGCAATTGGAGTCTTGAGTCGTTACATGGCTAATCCTAAACAAGAGTATCGGGTTGTAGTAAAGAGGGTCTTCAAGTATTTGTGGGGTACTTCTAAGTAGTCCCTATGTTATCATGGTGCTATTGTAGAGCCAACACTTGATGGATATTCATGGATAAATGGATTCTAATTGGGCAAGGGATGTTGAGAGGAGAAGATCCACCAGTAATTATGTGTTTAGCCTATTCAAAATGCAGTGAGTTGGATGACCAAGCAACAAGTTGTGGTCACTTTATCCACAACAAAAGCAGAGTATATGGCAACTAATCATGCCTATAAAGAGGCCATTTGGCTTCCAAGACTATGTTCAAATGTGCAGCTAAGTCAGAGCAATCAAAGTTTCCTATGATAGTCAAAGTAACATCTATTTTCCAAAGAACACAATCTTTCACACATGAACAAAGCATATTGATGTCTAGTACTGTTTTGTTCAAGACATGGTAGAGGATGGAAGGGTGATGTTGGAAAAAGTTAATACTTTGAAGAATGTAGCAAATGTATTGACAAAGTCAATGAGCACAGAAAATTTAGGTGGCTATGTAAGACTATGGGGCTCTTTCCCTCTAGCAATTAGTTCATAATGATGATGTTTTCATTTTGCTCTTGCAAGGTATACAACAAGTGCAAGAATGTTAGGAAAAGTGTCACAATCTTGAATCCTGATGTTTGTATTTATTTATTATTTTTAGGTATCTGTGAACCTAATGGAAAAGGGAGTCCCACTATGACTTGGCCATTATTGCCATGTGCATATTTTGTTATGATGTGTGTAAGAGAATATCTTGTCATCTAAGATGTGTAAGAGCATCTATAACAATGTAAGTGGTGTTAGAGAATCTGTGTAAGAGGAGAGTTACATTGTTGACTTAACTTGTTGACCAACTTATGACGCATCATAGAGCATCTTTGAATGGAGATAATGGAGGCAAAATAGCCAACTTGAGGAGTTATATATGATGGGTTATGGCAGCTTATATCAAATGTAATGAATATGTTAATTTTAGCATGAAGACTCTTCTTGGGATTTGGGCATTGGAATTTGACCACAGGATTTGGGGTGGTATTTGCTTATTATTTTGGGTTTCCCATGTGGTGGTTTCATGTGACTTCTCTATTTATTGGGTACTTGGCATGGAGTTTGCATAGTGAGTTTGCAGGGACAATTATGCTGTCAAAATTGCTCCAGATTTGTTGCTGGTGATTTCTACTATGAAGGTTCCTTGTCTGGATTGTATTGTAACTAATACTGTTCCTGATTAATACATTGGCTCCAAGTTTGGATGCTAGGCTTTTCTGTGAAAGAATTTTCCCAGGATAAATCTTTGAGCTATGGTAAATGTTTCATTGTGTTTTTTCTTTCTTGGAAATGCTTTAGATCAACTTTTTGAACATCTCTCCTCATAGATTAGAGTAGGAAGCATCTCCTCATCTTAGCTTCCTTTCATATTGTTGGGTAGAAAAATATATGGTGTGTGGATCTTCCAACATTTGTTTGTTGGGGAGAAGATTCATTAGTTTCATTTTTGAGTTGAGAACTAGTTGTAAACAGACCACTGACATTGAGGCAGTTTACTCCAAAGTATTTTGTGAATGTGCCACCTTGAACGATGGATAAAGACTAAGGTGTACTCCATGTTGCTAAATGCATTGAGGAAATATTTAACATGATAAGAAATGTCTAGATCCTGTTGGGTGTTGTTGAATATGACCACAGAAGAGATCCAAACCCTTGAGCTGATGAAAGTGATGATGAATGTCATGCCCCTACAAATTGCATCACTAAATCTGGGCCGACTCAGAGTATTAAATTTAAATAATAATTTAAGCCTTGTCCAGGGCAGACTCCTTTCAGAATATAATCACCCAAGTTAATAGAAAGATTAAACTAGCTATGGCACCTTGTGCAATGGGTACACCGAAGTGGTGTGGAAGGTTAATTAGGAAAAAATTGGTTTATTTTTTGCACACATTTGTCTAGTATATGAGATCAATTGGTAGGTCATTTAGAAAATGATTGTAATATTATTAATAATTTATTTTTATTTTTTTATTATAGAATAATATTATTATATTTATTTTTTAAATTTTATGTATTAACTATTATATTATTATATAAATATTTATTATTTATGTCATTATTTTATGTAACCTTGGTGTGCAATGGGTATGCCATTATTTTAAATTATAGATATGACATTTTTACATATTAATAAAAACTTTTTAAATCAAATATTAATCATTCATCTAAATAAAAATAATTCAATATTTTTTTTTCAATTATTTAAATTATTTTATATAAATTAAAATTTTGTCTTTAAAATTGATTTAAATGTATTCTAATGTGTAAACGAAATCAATTTATAAAAAAAAAAACTATAAAATAATGAACAAATTATAAATGAAAATAAATGTATTTAATTATTTTTTAAATAAAAGATCAAATTTAAAAATCAATCTCTCCAAATCAAAAAATTAAATTATTTAATAATTTTTCTTTCAATTATCTAAATTATTTCATATAAATTAAAATTTTACTTTAAAATTAATTTTAAAATATTATTATTATATAAAAATATAATATAAAATATAAACAAAATATAAATAAAAAATAAATATAATTTAAAATTGATTTTAATGTATCACTAAGCACATAAAGTAATATAATCATAATAAAAAAAGTAACACAATATAAATAAAATTAAAAGGAGAAGATAAAACATGTAAAAAGGCAAGCCATTCATATTGCACTCTGGAGCAAGGTGGAGGGCAAAAATATGTTTACGACAATGGAAAAGGGGAAAAATATGTTGACAACGAGAGAAAAATAACCAATCAAAAGGATACCTAATACAGATTTCAATCACACTGTTTTTTTATTTCCCTCACTTCATCTGCCGCAATATTTTTTTGCCTTGCCGGAAACAAAGAAATAGTGATTAGATATTGACGGGAATTCAAGTGAAGGGGCAAAAAAAAAGAACGTAAACCTAAAAAACGGAAAAACGACAAAGAAAACGTTAAAAAACAATAACCATTCATTTTAATAAACATACTCTAAAACCCTTTTTGAAACCTTATTTTCAGGCTGCAACTTGCCAAAAATACTAGCGAGGAAGAGTTTGGAGGAGCAGAAACCAATAGCGGCGGGGAAAGCAAAAAAAAAGGCAAAAAACAGCCGGAAGAACGGCGAAAAGCAGCCGGTAAATGGCGAAAAATGATGGACGGCTGAGATTCATTTCACTGTCAACCAGGGTCTCTTGTTGATTTTCAACTGTCTAAAGCTCAAATAAGTAAACGCCTTCAGCGTAATAAATGATATATAAGCAGCGATTAGCATGGAAAGAAGGTAGCGATCAGGTCTTAAGAGCAATGATTATCATATGCAGCAATTAAAGACCAGTGACGATTAAAGAGCAGTGACTAATAAATCTGATTATTATAAGGAAATAGTTAAGAGGGATTTGAATTATCTTAAACAGGGAATTGCTGGAATTAAATAAGTTAAAGTGTATTAAAATTAAAGAGGCCGACCCCTCCAAAGGTTGCCACCCTTGGGACAAGTCATCCCTCAATGATGAATCACCTCCTTTCTATAAGAGGTGTGATGGGCATAAAAGGAAGGAAATGGGAGATAACGAAGGGGAGTCTTGGAATGGAATATCAGAGAGAAATAAGCACATCTAGCAGAGATAATCATGGGAAGGAAAATCAATAAGAAATCAGAATAAAAAACAGAGCATCGAATCATGGAAGAGGAAATAAATAATAAGTCTAGAACATATTTTTGAGTGCAGCACCAGACATAATCAGATAAGTTCATATATATAATCCATATTATTTACAATTATACAATAATGATGCTTGCAGCAATTATTGAGCCTTGTAAAGTAATTATGGTTCTTTAGTATGAATATGGATAATAGATTCTTATTCGTATATATATATATTATTTACAATTATACAATAATGATGCTTGCAGCAATTATTGAGCCTTATAAAGTAATTATGGTTCTTTAGTATGAATATGGATAATAGATTCTTATTCGTCTGATTTATATCTTCTGAATATTAAGAACAGATAGAACAGCAAGGCAATTGGAGCAAATCAAACATGATGATCTGCGTTCAGAAGACAAGGATAGAAGGCAGCTTTTGCTAACATATTTGCATCTTAGAATATAGCAGTTTTATACCTTAGCAAGCACTGTGGTATGCTCTATGTTGATTATTATATGTAATGATATATTTTGTTACTGTCATAGTTTGTATTTATTTCTCTCATCAAGCAACCATGAGGAGGAAAGGGGGAAATGCCAGTAGGTTGAGCAGGTACTAGACTTCTTTCTAAGTACGCCACTCCACGGTGGATGACTGTGTGTCTGCCGTAGGAGACAAGGGGGTGATATCCGCTCTTGGGCTTAGGGAAGGATGTCTATGGGCCTCGTACAGTAAATTTCTCCCCAACTTTTACAGACGTTGGTTGTTGGATAGACTTGAGGGGTTTCAATCATAAGTAGGATGGCTAAGGATGGATAGGGAAAGCAGGTACAAGCATATCCACTAAGCACGCCACCCTTGGTTGAAGGACTATGTGTCTACCTCTTGGGGCCAAGAGGGATAACATATCTGCTCTTGGGCTTAGATGGATAGCTTCGGGCGGACTTATCATATTCCCCATCCAATCCCTATTATGATTGAAATTCCATGAATATGATGTAGTTTGCCTTATGTAATTATATTGTTCAAATAAATAAGGATATTTATTATACATGTTTGATTATATGTTCAGATAGATAAGGATATTTATTATATATGCTTGACTATATGAATTATATTTCAATATTATCTAACATGGTTGCAGGACATAAATCAAGATTCATATTTTTTAAGCATTTAATTGGTAAGTTGTAACCCTGACTGCATTAACTTATACTTCTAGGGCAAGAATTAGGATTATCCCAAAAGGGGACATTACAATGAACAAAAAGCTGGCAGAACAAATCCAATTGTTGAAAGCTACTTCTATTATCAGTTAGAAAACTAGAGTTGATATTCCTAATTATGTAGGTAGCTTAAATACTAAGGAATTAGTTGCTTGGATAACTTATTTAGAAGAACATTTTGAGTACAAAAATATTGTTGATACTAATAGAGTAAAATTTTCCAATACTAAGTTAAAAGGTCATGCTAGTATTTGGTAGAAAGAAATTCATCTAGAGAGAAATAGAAAAGGAAAGTCTAGAATTGAGAAATGGGATGGAATGGTCTATAAGTTGAAATCTAAGTTTGTTCTTGCTAATTACCGATTATATTTATTGAAAAAGTTGGATTGTTTAAGACAAAAGGATATGTTTGTGAAAGTTTATATTGGAGAGCATTATAAACTAACCATAAGAGCAGGCCGGCATGAAGAAAATCAACAAAAAGTGGCTAGATATATCAATGGCTTAAGAGGATCTATCCAAGAAGCACTAAGTGCATTGACTATTCAACCTGCTGAGAAAGCATACCAGTTGGCTTTAAAAACTGACAAAAAGTTGAACCACAAATTCCAAAACAAGCAAGGTAAAGGAGGTCGATTACTAAGAGGAAGATACCAAGGAAGAGATAGATAAGCATATAATGATGAAGTAGAAGCAAACAATGGCAATGGTAGTCAATGCAAAGATAGGCTTGATCACTATCAAAGAAAATGAGGAAGATTTAAATAATACACTAACAAAAAAGATATGATACAGGAAGATATGGAAGAGGTGATGCAAGGTCATTAACTAGAAAGTGTTTAAGATATGGAGTTGAAAATCACAATGCATTTGAATGTGCCTACCCAATCACAAGGGAGATATGATAGAAGATCTCAAAGAACCACAAGACCAGTGCATGTTGATGAAAAGGTGAATGCAGCGAAAAAAGGTGTCATTTTTTATGAGAAGGAACTTATTGAAAATTACAAAAGATGTGAATGAACCAATGAAAAGGAAAACATTAATTAGAACCATATGCAAATTTGGAGGCAAACATTGTATGTTAATCATTGATAGTGGTAGTACTAATAACATGATTTCAAATGAAAAGGTTAGAGGATCCTAAACTTTACGAAGCATCTTGGTTGCAAAAGGATCATAAAATCTTGGTTACTGAACAATGTCTTCTGAAATTTAAGAATGGTGAATATGAAGATGAAGTTTTCTGTGATATCATGCCTATCGATGTTTGTTAATTTTTTGTTAAGTTTTTCTAGCTTGGATAGGAAATTCCACATAGGTTCAATGTGAACATGTCAAAAACTTCAAGTGGCTAAAGTTAATCTATTTTGCATTTCACTTTGGAGGACCAATGTGAGTCTTTTTAGTCAAATAAGTCTAATAAAGTGTAGATATGCCTTATTGATTTAGACTTATCTTCCATCTCATCCTTATAAATGATAAGGATCCTTTTCATAAATAAAGCTGATTTTGGGGAAATGAAATTTTTAGCTGAATTAGTATAAAGATAGGAGGATGATAGAAGTTTAATAATATAGAGTGTCTTTGAAAGGAATGAATGACTAAGTTTTTTGAAGGACTGAAAAACTGTATGTAACAACATAGTTCATGTATTTGATTTTCATGCAACTGTGAGTAACATCGGCTGTGGAGGTCTCCTTGAAAGTTTTTTGAAGGAATGGAAAACTGCTCTGAAGGTGTAATTATCTGTGTATGTTTCCACTTTTGAAGTTTTCATTATTGTGTGATTTATGCAAATTTTATTTAGCATTAGGACATAATCATCACATATTTTGAAATTTTTCTTCAATTTTGTTGGGTAGAACATTGCATTTTGATAATAAATCTATGCATGACAGTAGAGAGAACACATGCAGATTGATGAAAGATGGAATTAGACATGTATTCTTACCCTTGAGAGAAGAAGGTGAAAGAGTGAATTGTCTCACAAGAGTGTTCTTGGTCAATGGAAACAATTTTTGAAACATCTCAAAAAAGAGAAAATATGTTTTGTTGTTCTTCCTAACTATATACATGTAGAAGGTACCACAAAGGCAGATGAGAACACTGTGGCAGTTAATCTTGAGATTTCCAGATTGTTGACAAAGTACAATGATATCATTTTTGATAATTTACCTAAAGGATTACCACTACTAAAGAATATGTCATCATATGGATTTTATTTAATGAGCATGTGTACCTAATAAGGCAGCTCATAGATTGATACCAACTAAAAGTGCATAACTAAATAAACAAGTAGAAAAATTGCTAAAAAAATGACTGATAAGTCAAAACTAGAGTCCATGTGCAGTACCAGCAGTTTTGGCACCTAAAAAGGAGGAGAATGGAAAATGTGTACAAACTCAAGAGAAATCAACAAAATTGCTATTAACTATAGGTTCCCATTGCCAAGGATGGATGATCTTATGGATTGTATAAGTGGCATAAAATACTTTAGCAAGATTGATTTGAAAAATAGATATCGCTGGATCAGATTAAGGAGAGAGATGAATGGAAAACTGCAGTCAACACAAAATAAAGTTTGCACGAGTGGTGAATTATGTCACTTGGTTTGACAAATGCACCTAGTACTTTCATGGGGCTAATGAATGAAATGTTAAAACCATATCTTCTAAGTTTGTTGTTGTATATTTGGATGAAATGTTGATTTTCGACAAAAATAAAGAACATTTGGAACATCTCAAATTAGTATTGTAGAAATTGAGAGAAAAGAAATTATTGATGAATGTAAGGAAATATAGTTTTGTGAAAAACATATCGGTATACTTGAGTTTTTAATTTATGCTAATGGATTGAAGATGGACACGGAGAAAATCAAGGCAATTGTTGATTGACCTTCACTTGTGAGTATTTCTAAAGTTCCTTCTTTTCATGGATTGCCAAGTTCCTATAGAAAACTTATCGAAAATTTTAGAAGTATATATTCACCAATTATTGACTTTGTGAATAAGGATAAGAAAGAATTCAAACAGACCACCATAACTAATAAAAGTTTTGAATTGTTGAAGAAGGTTACAGTAAAAACTATGTTAGTTTTATCAAATTTTAACAAGTTATTTCAAGTGGACAATGATACAAGTGGAACTTCAATTGGAGTTGTTTTGAGTCAAGAAGGAAAACATATTGCTTACTGGTGAAAAATTAAATGATGCTAAGGAAAGATAGTGGAGACATTATTTTTCATCAAAGGAACTTGTTTTGTACACTAATCACCAAGCACTAAAATACTTCAATAGTCAAAGTAAGTCGAGTTCCAAGCATGTCAAGTGGGTTGAATTTCTACAGAGTTATTCATTTGTATTGAAACACAGAAGTGGCAAATCTAATGTAGGAATGGATGCATTGAGTAGAAGGCATAATTTGTTGGTAGAAATGAGAATTGAAGTTGTTGTCTTTGATAAAATGAAGAATTTGTATGAGATTTACCTAGATCCTGCTAAGACATGGACTACATGTAAGTTACCAATAAGTATTTGATGGAAAAATAATAGTTGGATTTTCTAATTCAAGATGATTTGTTGTATAAAGGTAATCAGTAATGCATTCTTCAAAGTTCTATGAAGGAAAATTTGATCAAAGAGAAATGTAGTGAAGGTTTGTCAGATTATTTTGGATTGATAAGACATATACATTGGCAAATGAACCCATTCAGGCCAGGATTATTGATTACCTAGGAGTATTGTATCAAATAGAGATATGAAATTTGTTAGTCATTTCTAGAGACCCTTATGGAAGCAAATGAACACAGAATTCAAATGCAACTCAACATATCACCCACAAACTAATGAACAAATAGAAGAAATAAACAAAAATCTAGGTAACATATTGAAATGTCTGACAAGTGAAAAGATAATTAGTTGGTATTTGGCATTACCACAAGCTAAGTTCTCATATAATAATTTAATGAACTAAATATATAGGAAAACATCATTTGAGATTATATATGGGTAGACTATAATTGTTTCTAAGGGATTTCACAACACATCACAAGAAGAGTGTTATGACAGAGGACAATGCAGAGCATATGAAGAATCTACATGAAGATATAAGAATTCAATTGCACAAGATGAATTTGAAATATAAGGAGCACTTAGATCAGAAAAGAATATATAAGGAATATGAGGCAGGAGATTAAGTAAACGTATATTTGAGGAAGGAGAGATTTAGAGCTGGAACATATAACAAATTGAAAATGAAGAATTTGGAACTTGCAAGATTATCAAGAAGCTTGATTCTAGAAGTGCATATGAAGCAGAGTTATCAGAAGATCTTGGTGTATCACCCCTGTTTAACATTATTTAACATTACAGACTTGTATGAGTATCATGGAGGATTAGAAGAAAACAGAACCAACTGATGAACCAAAAATTTAATATTGGCAATTGTTGATGCTTGTCACATTCCCCAAGTTCAATTTAACACATTCCAAGAGTATATGGACCTATAAAAGGAAGAGTTCGATATGATTTGGGGGCAGATCCAATTTTTGAAGGAAGCAGAGCAAAATCCAATTTTTGAATGAATTAAGAGGAAGATCTGTTTGTAGAAAACCAAGCAAGGATAGGATATTCAACATAGTTTGATTTTGTTTCTTCTAAGATCTTATTATCATTTTGTAATCAAAAAACTGATGCCTAGCATGTTTTCATCTCATTGAAGCTTCATTGTAATCTCATTAGAAAATATCAAGAACTGCCAATTGACCCATCTTATAATTGAGTATTTGGAGTTATGTGTGTATTGTGTTTTGGAAGCTAGATTGCTATTGGATGTTTGTGTGTTTATTTATTGTTGCATGGTTAGACCGTCCTTTAGTGGATCCTCCAACCTAGTACAATGTCAAGGTATCAATGGATCCCTCTGCCTCAAATCAAAGCATCAACTAGACCTCAAGTGGGACCACAAAATTGATGGAGTCCTCCCCTAATAAATAACCATCCAAGCCCACAATACAGAAGCCCAACAAGGGCACAACGCCCATGACCCTTACTAGCCTAGGGGGCTCTTGAACCTAGGTCGGCACAACAACAATGCCACCCACAACCATTGCACTATGCCCCTGACAGCCAAAAGAGATCACATTATTACCCATCTAACAAATGATAAAATCAAAAGTTGGTTACATATGTCCTTAGTAAAGGGAAAGCTCTATCGTACAAGTCATCAATTCATAGATTGTTTGCAATTTTGGAGGTTCTCTAGCTTTGGTTTGTTGAAACTTTCCCTCCTAGATCTGCTAATAAGAGCCCTCAACTTGCAATTTTAATGAGAGCTTCTATTTTAAATTTATTTCTTAAGCCATGAAAATTTATAAAACATATCCTTTTTAATCCAAATTACATTTTCCCTAGGCTAAATAATGGTGTCATTTTATGTGAATGCTTTTGATGTATATCCTTTAAATTCTATCTGTTTTCATTGTTGCACATTAAGTTGTATGAATAAGTGGGAATTCTAGCATTGCAAGAAGATGAACAATTTGTGTACACAATGATATGGGCACCATTTTGACATGGCTACATGTATTTCATCCTTGTATATAACTGATTTCAATTCTAGTTGAATGTGTTTCTGATTTGTGAGTGTTAGTGTAGGTTTTTAGTTTCCTAGTGGGATAATTTTTTTGCTTTAGTTATAGGTTTTTCCTACACATTTATTAAGCTCGCTTAGGATAATAAAATGAGTTTCTCATTTAATAACTAGGAGATAAAGTGATGAGTTGCTATTTATTTTTTCATCACTTTATTTACTGTTGGCGGTTATTGGTGGTCAATTCTTATTGGTTGATTTGCCACCTCCATCCTCTCCTTAGTTCTATACAAACTCACTACCTAGCTTGTATTTTATCATCTTGAAAGATTTTAATGCAATTTTGTCATCCTGACATTGCTTATCTCTCGGAGTTGCTGGTTTGCATTGTTTATGTTTTTCCAATTTATGTAGCTTTGAATTTCTCTTATAAAGTTCCTTGGGTTATTCAATTTATTTCAGATTTCTAACAATGAGCATGAGGTTATGCAGACTACTATTTTTTGGTAGTGTGTATTTTGTCCATCTCCACCGTAGAATCAATCATGTGATGTAGATGGAAGCGTATTGTTGTAACAAACAACAATCTCAACATATGTATGGTGAATTGCACATCAGAATATCCAAGGTGATCTTAATCACATTGTATCAGAGCAGATTTCAAAGTCATGATAAGTTCCGAAGGATTTTTTAATCACCAACAGTGATGAGTTGCACAATTAGCAACCATTCAAGGTGCACATATATATGCGCAAATTTGACCATATGATTAGCCATTTAATGTTTGCAAGACAACTAACAAATGCAATCCCATATTTTTCAAAAACCATGTTGTTGAGTTTTGCGAAAAAAACCTATACCCAATGGGTCCAATTCAAGGCCGAGATGCTCTAGGTTTGCCTCAAGCGCAAACTAGAGCAGACCCACAATCCCACCCATCCAAAAAAGCAAAGAAATGCTTTTTTTTTCATTTCAAAAAAAAAAAACCTTTTTAATGACTAACTTCACCCTAAAGTAAGGGCTATTATGCCTCATTTCACAAACACAAGTGAGTAAAATAGCATTTTTGTGTCTGAGCTACCAATGTTGTTTTTTTACAATTGTTGCATTTTTTCTTGAAGGTGAAAGCTATGGGAAAGAAACACCTACACCAACAAAAGAGAAAGATGTAATGTCCCTTTTTTGGGATAACCCTAAATCTTGCCCTTGGCTCACTCTAATTCTTTAATTTAAATAACAATGGATTAGAAAATGCCTTTTTCCTGATTGGAGTCTTTGTTGAAGTCATCTTCTTCTCAAAATCTATTCTAGACTGCTATAGATCTGCTTTTGTTTGGACTGATATATTCCCAATTCTATTCCTTCCTAATCGATGCCCCTTTGCTTTTAAGTATCTCCCTTTTTATATCCCTGATTTGTCAAGGAACACCACCTTTCACTTCCTAACGGATGCATCCATGTCCAAAGGGTGTGTGCTTCTCAATAACATCCCCTTTATTAAATTGTTGCCTTAATAATGATCATTGTATTTGACTACCTCCATATTATCTTAACCAATGGCTTTTTATTATTAATTACTGGCCATTATGATTCTATCACTGTTTTTGAACAACACAATGACCCTTACATCGCTGATCTGTAAGACTACAAATGGTTGCTCAACTTGTTCCATATGCATACAATATCAATGTATCATCATGTTCTGTGACTCCATATCATTTGAACAGATGTGATGTTAATTGTGGCAGCAACCAATTATATGGATGGAAGATGCAATAGAGATAAAGCCATGATGTTCTCTAACTGAGCTACGATAGTATCAATGGTGGCTGGGGGGGTGCGATAAGTTTAATCTGGGCATCACTGACTATTCTGATTTGATGGTTTGTCCCTTATGCAAATGGCGATCAGCAGGCAGCAATGAAGGTTGTATCGATACTAATATATCTTTGAATCTTTAAAGCAATCACAACTTCCTAAAGTTTGACCAATAGTAATTACTGCCTTTAGATATTAGAAGCTATGATTTGTATGAGTAGTGGCCAGAGTAATATGTCCGCAGGACTTCCTATCGGGACATACGATTGGTCAAGCGCAAGCGGTGGCTCCTTCAATGTTTGGGTGCAGGGAATATTGACTTTTCTGTACGCAAGCTCCTACTCCCTTCCTCGACTATGCATCGACCTTATACCAGCATCGCATACATGTGTATATTATAATTGCCATTGGAATTAGTTTCTAAGTTGTGTGCCATTGGAGAATTTGGAGGCAGCTTCAAAGTTTGATGATTATGCTATGAGCAGAGGTCTTCTTTTGTATTCGATAATTGCAATTTTATTATATGGTTCTCATTCTAGTATTATTTCTATAGATTGGTCTTATTGGTTTTTATATTAATTTTATATATTTTCAATATTTATTTTATTATTTTAATATAATAATATATAATAATTATAATTATAATGTTATCTCCTGATAATTATAATTATAACAATATTCAAATTGTAATTATATATATATATAGTTATTTCCTTTTGTATTTGCATTTTAGGGTTCCAAATCCGGGGACATGACAAAAGAGTTGCACAAAAAAGATTTATCTATCAAAGGTGAGTGGATCTTGTAATTTTTTTCAAGTTTTGAAGAAATTTTTCAAGATTTTTCTTTTTTTCTTTTTAAGTTTTGAATTTATTAAAACCTTCTATGCATAATACAAGGGTTATAATGTGTAACGTCCCCTTCTCATCAGTAGTCTCGTCAGTTGACCGTTAGCCTATCTCGAAACCTTGTAGGGTAGTCGAAAGTGGAAATCAGGGTTCACTGTATTCTAGGCAGATTCTTCTGAGCTTTCAAGGGTTTGCATGCAGGAGTATTGCAGAGTGGTTTTTGGGTCTTTCTGAGTTTTCAGAGGGCTTCAGAGTGGTGTAACATGCATGTGCATCAGGTGACTTTTTCAGACTTGCTATTTTTAGTAAGTTGCAACGGCTACCTAGTTTGTGGTTAAAATGAGTTTAGAGTCACTTACTATTTTTAGCAATATGCTATTTTTAGTAAGTGTTATTTTTAGCAATGTAATTCTTGCAGCAATTCAATGCAATATCTATTTCTGGTAGGGCAGTATGGGGCAGTTTGGTCTCCAACATTCTGGGAGATTGTTTTGGCAAGTTCAATGCTTTATGAGTTTTCATTTCTAGACACCTTTTGATGAGTATAATGTGTTTAAGTGAAATATTTACTAAGGCAAAAGTGGATGCCTAGCTTGGGAAATATTTGAGTTTTATAATGATATCTCACTTAAGTTATTTTGGATGCCTAGTTTCATGAAATCAAATGCAAACTAAAGTGTAATGTGAACCCTCATTTGGGCGCCCTATTTGAAGGGAAAAGGTTTTGAATTCAGGGTTGGGAAGGCTATAAGTATGAGGCCTTGCTCTCTCATTTCATCAACCATTTGCTTATCATAACAAAGTGCTGCCAAATTGCTACAAAACCCTTGCTTCGAGGAACGCATACCTCCTAGCCCCTTTCAATTTCGTACTTGCAAGATAGTACCTAGCTGATTCAATGACTGCTCTTCACTCAAAGGTGCAGATTGAGCTTACTGGAGATGGATTGCTTTGATGTTTTCTGATTTTAGAGTGTTTTTTATCAGTTTTGGAGTTGTTGGTTTGGTTCTAGCCGAAGCACATTTTGACTCATATCTCCTTGGAGGATTTTTTGTTGGTTTTGGGTATTGATGTTATGAATACACCTATCTTGGGTGCCTCATTCCTCCAAGTTGCAGACTTTTTTGGTTTAGTTTCATATTTTCTAGACCTAGTCTTCCAGAAGTGCATTTGGAAGCGTGCAAAATAATTTGGAGCTGTTTGGTGGTGTTTCTCAATTTGTTCTTGGTCGCCCTGATCATAGGCTTCATTTGCACTTAGTTTGGAGTCATTTGGAGGTGTTTTGACGAAGTTGCGAGCATTTTGGTGATATTTAAGCTTGCTGGTCTGATTTTCTGTACGCTGCAATTTCATATCAGACTTGGTAAATTCTTCCTTTTTGCCATATTTCATAAGTTTGATATCTTGTACTTGTTTGGAGATCATTCCCTAACATTTTGGTGATCATTGGATATCCTCATCTTATTGTAATGCAAATAATGTTTCATTTGTAACGTTGAATCAGTAGTACTAATCAGCCTTCTTTAAATTTTTGCACTTTACATTTCTGTTATACCCGCTGAAAAGTGGAAGGGGTCAGCTTGCCACCTAGACATTTCATTTCAGTACTTGTATTTCCACTCCTGCTAAATAAGTGGTCGAGTTGCTTTTCATTTCAATACTTTACTTTCATTTGTAGCCCGCTAAATAGTGGGAGAGATCGGCTTGCCGCCTAAGTACTTTCATTTCCTAGTTGGTTGGTTGAGCTGTCAACACTCTATATTTCCAACTTTCAGTATTTCAGTTAACGAGATCCCCTTTCCACCGTATGCTCTCACCTTGCCCACACTGGGATCTGGGTGATCAGAAAGTGAAGGGTTGCATTTCAGTATTGTACTTCAGTTTTCAGATTTCATCTAATGATCTCTTTGCATTGTATGCTCTCACCTTGCCCTCACTGGGATCTCGGTGATCAAGAAAGTGAAGGGTTGCATTCCAATTGGATTATCTTTCATTTGTCTAACGTTAACAAGTGAAGTTCTTGTGCTCAAATTGAAAAAAAAGTAAGGGGAATATTTCACAATACCATTTTTTTTTAATTTACAAGGTTGTAAATTTGTAATGTTTTTTTGTTTTTTCTGTTCATACACAATGGTTGCTAGTTCTAGTTTGGTTGACCCAGATGTAGGGAGTTCATTTAAATTTTCCATAGCATCACCTCTATGGCAATATACAACCATGATTGAACAACTTCTTAGTGGTGGGTGTTATCACTATCGTTGTGGCCAATGTGGGAATGAGTGTATGAGCTCGTATAGTGAAATGAAAGCTTACTTATGTGCTATTAGCAGCTTAGAAATAAAATTTTGTCTAGGGCCAAATAAAAAGGGTTGCCAAAACAACAAATAATGGGATATATCAAAGAACAAGAAGACATTGACATTAAGTAATAGATCAAAGGAAGGACTTCATCCTCTTTTCAAGAAAGGATCACAAAGACCTCCTATTGGCTTAATACAACCAGCAAGCCCACATCCTTTCAAGCCACCATCTTCCTGAGAAGAGAATACTCCTTTTCTTTTCCATAAAAGAGGCCCTATTGGAAAAGGCCTTCAAGAATGAGGCAAGGGAGGTTGCAGATGAGAGCATTACTTGTTGCATTTATGACAATGGGCTTCCTTTCAGCCTTTTCATCACCATATTGGTAGGATATGGTGATGGCAATTGTCAATGCGCATGTTGATTACATTAGCCCTAGGTATGAAAAGGTGTGCACCACCTTATTGGCCAACAGGAAAGCTTTTGTAGAGACATCACTAAGAGCAATCAAAGATACATAGCCCAAAACAAGAGTGTCCATCATTTTTTATGTGTGGAAAGACTACAAAAATAGACCACTAATCAATGTCATTGCAGTGTCCCCTACAAGGGCGATGTTTTTGAAGGGGGTAGATTGTGAGAAGCAAGTGAAGGATGCAACTTTCATTGCCAATATTCTTATACAATTCATTGAGATGGTGGGCACTAAAAACATTGATATAACTTTGACAACAATAGAAATTGTATAGCAGCTAGTTCGATAGTGGAGGGTACATATGGGCATATTTTTTGGACACCATGTGTTGTCCACTCACTCAACTTTTCATTGCAAAAGATTTGACACAAAGATTGAATGGGTCAAAGAAATCTACACAAAGGCCAAGATTCAAATGTTTGTGACAACAAATCATATTTCACAAGCCATTTTAAAGATCTTATCCAACTTGGAGTTGTTGAAAATAATTTTATTTTTTAATATATTTTCAATTTTTTAAAATTTTTTGTGTCATCTAGTTTTTAATATTTTAATTTGTCTTATTTTCACACCATGTTAGGTTGCTAAGACTTGATTTGTATCACACATAATTGTCTTGAGACAACTTATAAAGGTGTGAGAGCCATGGAGCGTTATGGCCATCAACACTCTTTGGAGTATATGGAGGCAATCATACATAAAGATAGCCCAAAAAGTCAAAGCATTGATCCTAGATAATGAGTAGTGGGCTCATGTGGAATATGTTTTGAGTTTCACTGAGCCCATCATCAACATAATTAGGTATGTTAATATAGATCACCCATGTTTGGGTGAAATTTATGATGGCATGGACCCCATGGTTGAAAAAACAAGGACCATAATAGAAGCCAAGCAACATGTCCACAAAGAAGCATTTTTCAAAAGGGTGCAAAAAAACATTGTTGACCATTGGAACAAGATGACCACACCCTTGCATTTCCTAGAATTTTCTTTGTCTCCAAAATATTATAGCTCAGAGATACTTTCTTTGCCAAGGAGGGTGGTACCATACAGAGATGAAGAGGTTGTTGGTAGGCACAAGACTACATTCAGAAAAATATTCCCATATGTAGATATACAAAATGTTGTCATGAGTAAGTTTGGCCACTAAATATATTCAAAGAATCATGCTGTTTGTGCTCTTCAAGACAGGTACAAGAAAGATGCTCATGAATGGTTGTACATACATGGCCAAGATTCTATGTACTTGCAACCTCTTAGCAATAAAAATTCTCTCCCAAGTATATACATCTTTTTATTTTTTAACTTTCTCATTTTTCTTTCACTATTATATATTATACTTATGTTTTGTAATTGTAAATGTTGTATGCAAATTCAATACGTTACGAGTTCTTCTTCAACTAAGCAAAATTGGAGTACATACTACTTTATCCACTTAGTTAAGAGCAACTGATTGGGTGCACAAAAGCTAAGGATTTGGACTATGCATACTCCAATTTGCATATCTTGTCACATAAGAAACCTATTTACAATAAGGGGGTGACAAGGAATTAGGATTTAACTATTGACTATGCCAACTTAGATGCTACAATTGCATAACATGCCAAAGACTTTATAGATGAAGTAGCTTTTGCATATGACATGGCTAGAGGGAGTGGCACTTCAACTAATTGTGGTTCAAATGAAATTGAACTAAATGCTGACTTTGATTCTCTCAATGAAAAGCAATATGAAAATTATTGAATATTGATTGTAATTTTCATTTTGTATTGACATTTGACAAATCAATGAATTATCATATTGTGAATTTATGAGTATTTTCTTTTTGCAAATGATGATGTATTTAAATATTTCATTTATTGGCAATTTTGAGTATTACATTTTTATAATTTCTAAATTTTTAATATATATATGAACAAATACCCAAGGAAAAAAAGTGTTGTACCAGCATACTCAAAATGCAAACCCATACCCATTGTTGTACCAAGACTGGAAACTTAGTCAAAAAACACTAAAAATAACACATGCAACCCCTACCAAACCCATCATCACCTTTTTCAGCTGCAATACTTTTCATCTATGACTATTTAACTTCTAAGTACATCTCAGCAAAGGGGATTCAATCTGTTTTGCATTCCTATGTAGTGTTCATAGGGGAATTCAAACTGAAACAACCAGTTGGCATCCATAAATTTATGCAATGGATCCATAGTTGATCATCTAGAAATCTAAAAGAAGTCTTCAAGGCAAAGGAGAAAAATGAGCAAAACAGTATGAAGACAATGCAATAGCTTCAAGAGTTGAGGGATGGATAAGCTTCAATGCACAAGAGAGCTTCTTCTTTGAAATCAGTTCTCAAGCTATGAAGATTTATGAGGCATATCTTTTTTTTTACCCAAATTATGTTTTGGCTAGGGTAAATATCTGTGTTACACAGGGACGCGTCCCCACCCCTAAACCCTACGTCCCCGTCCCCTGAGGCGTTTCTGGGACAAGGTGATGTCACTAATTTTGCATTTTTTAGGAAACGCCGAGAAATGTGTCCCCGATTTAGGAAACGTCTGCAAAACTAAAGGGGACACCAATCTGTCCCCGAAACGGCCAGGGGACGACTAGGCATCCCCTAACCGTACCAGAAACGTCTAGGTGTCCCCCATGGCGTCACTTAGAAAACAAAAGTTATAATTAAAATTCATTGTTTTTTTAAAATTTTATTGGTTTGTCTTTGGCGTGGGGGTCCCACAAACCCTCCCACGCCCCTCGTATACCTAAAAACATAAAACATAAACTCATATACCTATTTGCTAGGAGCCATTTCTAACTATACTCCCCTAAGTTTCGGGGACGGGGACAGTGGGACGTGTTTCCGGTACAAGGGTACTTTTGGGTCATTTTTTAGGGGATGGCTATAAAAAATAGGGAAATTTTTAAAAATATAGTGAAATTTCAAATATTCATATCAGAACATTGATAAAGCATTCATCATAGGCATTGTAGAAGGTTAATACATAACATTAGACTTGAATTGAGATTTCACATGAGAATTGACAAACAAATTAACAAAATTCAAATGCTTTTATCGTCAATGTGCATACATATTAAATAAGAATTATAACAAAATGCCCAAAGGCTTTAAGTTTCAACTATAAAATGACAAAAACATAGAAATTATATGGCTGTCCCTAACTGGTAGGTTTGTATCAAAATTGGAGCTCAAGTTTGTGTCACTATTAGATGCAAAGGTGGGGAGAAGTTTCCAAGGAGTCCCCAAGTCCCCAAAATGTTTCCGGGATGGAGACGGGGGTACCAAGGTAGGGGATGGGTCCCCGTGGAGCACTGGTTTCAACTTATTGCTGTTTATACTTTATAATTTATACTGCTGTTATACTACCGCTGTCATTTTTTATGCACATATTGATATTGTTGCTATGATGCTATTAGTTATCAATGTAAATTAGATTCTCTTGGTTGTAAGTTATATTTTAGATTGCTCTCTTTCTCTCTATAAATATAATATATTTTTTAAATTTCATATATATATATATATATTGAAAAATTCATATATATATATATATATATTGAAAAATTCATATATATATATATATATATATATATATTGAAAAATTCATATATTGCCGTCCCCCCGCCATCTCCAAAAATCGGCCCTCAGACTGCTGTCCCTGAAACGCATTCCCTGCCGTCCCCCTGTCCCCATCCCCGAAACGCCATGGAACATAGGTAAATATTGGTGTTTTTTTATGTGAAGAGAGGATATAGTTCAACTACATGCTATGAAGAATGTACTAAGAGGTAGGGTATGACAATAAAACGATTCTGAAATTCTATATAAAACATAATGACCTTTACTCAGTTTCTTGTTTTCCTCTCTGTCAATAATATCCACTATCCAGTTGCTTTAACTGTTCTTGCTTTCACTGATATCTGAGTTAAACAAGAAAATTCCAACATACAAGCAAGTAAAGGATACTGATAAATTTAATAACACTAAAATTGTCAAAAGAAATTATATTAATACCCATGGATGACCAAGAGTAGGTCAATGGGACTCAAAAGGACAACAGTTCACAATAGAAAGGTCTAGAAAGACAAACCTATAAACCCACAAAGGGGAAGAACAAAAGCAAAGAAATACAAAAGTGAAGAAAGTCAATTGTATGTCTTATAAGGCAATGCAGGCACAATAATTACATTGAATATTCCAACTAGCAACCAGCATAAGGCCCCAGCCACACCAGAGTTAGGAAAGCCCTCTTTTCTAATATGACAGTAATTAACATTTATATCCATTAGGTTGCAGACCACAATAGATAATCAAGAAGGACAAAACAGAAAGATTGACCATCTGTTGCAGCAGTCTGATGAATCTTGTATGAAGTGACCACAGAAAATGTTGGTGGGCGGCTGAAGGTTCCTGTTGAAACAGCCATAAGAGAGATGTGGCAGCGATCACCAAAAATATTCTATTTATAACAAGAGTTACAGGTAAGTCAAACAATTGTTCTCTCTTGATCTTCACCAAGTGCCATGAAGCTTTCACAAATTGAAGAACGTAGTTCACAGAATGGGCATGGTGGTCAGCAGCAGCATCTACACTATGCAGAAAGGGATTTGGAACTTGTCAAGCCATGATAATACTATACTGTTGATTTTCATTTTTTCACCATATTTCCTAGTGGCAGAAGAAACACAAATAAAACAACCAAACGAATAACTTAATAATAACCGCAAGCTTCAAAAAATTAAACAAATTATTTAATATTTTTTAACTTGAGTAGCTGCACATCAAAATCTACATATAATCCCAAATAGTAAAATTAAACCTAAATCTAAAACATAGATGTGCGAGCTTTGATTGCAGATTACCTAAACCTAATTTTATTTGGTGAAATTAATAAATTATTAAATATTGTTTTGTAAAGTATGTGGTTTGTCTTTTATTTCACACCTAATATATCCTTTCGGTGTACCGTTCTTTTTTCATTTTTGATGTCCACCATATCGCACATTCCATGCAAAAACTTTTACCTTGCCCATCACATTGGTTGCATGCATATGAAAAAATTGCAATGTCTCATCTAAGGGACTTCTAAAAAAGGACCCTACCAATAGCCCCAGTTTGGACAGTATGAAAGCTAAACAGACCTAGATAATTGCAATTTGTAACAGGTATGAGTGTTATCAGTTTTATTTTGTGTCTCTATATTTCTTAGTGCTATCATGCAGAGTTCCTAGTATTACAAAAGCCCTGTAAGTATCCGAATGGTAGCTAGACGTACATGTATCGGTTATATGTTTGCTGGTGGTTTTCACTACTACGGATCTAGCTACATCATAACCAGAAGTTATTGTGGTTGATTTCTGATAATCAGAAGTTTCTGAGGTTGACTGGCCATTGCCCGATTTAAGGGCTGAATTTCAAACCATGGTCTGAGTGTACTGAAATATTTTGACAATAAGAAAAAAGTGTTAAGGTTACCAGACCAAGGATTTTCAGTTGCTGACTATATGTTGATCATCGGGATCGTTGACAATTGAATAAGCTCAGGCGGCAAATCAAAGAGGCCATTCATTGCCGATCACCAGATTCAACTCTACAGAAGATACGTTCATATATAAAATTGAATAAAATGACCCAATTAACGGAGCCAGGAACAAGATGTGGTTGACTTTAACCGAACAGACACCTCTCAATTGTGGTATCTTATCCAAAGATTTCCCGTTCACAGGGTAAAGGATTAGAATGAAAAGGGGTGTTTAGAATGATGACAATTGTAAGGATTTAAATGTAATTTTAACAATATGGATATAGCGAATAATTATATTGAAATACAACTTTTATTTCAAATTTTGCATAAGACCATCAGTCCGGTTCAAATCCCTCTACCTATAATAATAGCTCGTAACTCCAAAGAACATGCGGCGATAGTGTAATATGATGATGAAAAAGTACAATCAAGAATGACCCAAATTAACAAATCTTAAGAGTGACGTAGAAACTTATCATATACAGTATTGAAAGTTGCCCTCGAGCTTGCCCAAATTTTATAATTTACATTAAAAAATCATCCTTCTTTCAAAGCAAAAACTCACAGTGTACTGTAGAAACTATGAATTCGAAGTTTTAGGGCTCGACTCTCGATTCTGTTGATAAAATAAGAGAAACAAACAAATACACATAAATAACTACTGAAGGGAAAACAAAGTTCACTGAGAAACCCTAAGCCGTTCCGGTAAATACATACCTACTCCGAAGCTGGTATGGCTCCTCCGATTCATGCCGATCTGCCCACCTCTGAAAATAATTCACAATTGAGTTATAATTCTTTCATTATATTTGCCTAAATTTTATAACAATTAAATACTGGTTCGGCGAAGCATACAGAACATGAAAATAAATAAATAGCCACTACATAGAATAAAATCCAAAAAATAAAGTCAAATGAAATTAAAACAAATATTTGCTAGCATTTGCGCCAGTGCAATGGTTACATCGATTGCAAATTATATTTTTAAGTAATATGTTGAAATTAAAAATGGATGCGGTGGAAATATGTCTTTTCATTTATTAATTTTATATATATAATTATGTATTTTAAATGAATTGTATTGAAATTAATATATTTGTCTTGTTAAGGATAAAAAGCAAAGTGAAATGTATTATATGATTTATAATTTTGTTATATAAGAAATATAATCTATCAATAACTGAATTAAATGTATAATATGTTTGTATTGTATGAATGTAAATTTTTTTAAATATTTTTTTAATATTTTTAGATTTGTTTAAATTCAATTAAGATTAATTTGTATTATTTTTATTTGATCTTTGGGTTTCTTAGAAAATTTTAGTTTCTATTCTTTCTTTATAATTATTTTCATGAGGAAGATGAAGAGCTTCGTGCCTAGCTTGCCTCCGTGTTGCTGCAGTTGTGGGGGTTTTGAAGCTATCGGGGCTGTGGTGGTGGGGTTTTTTTCTTTTCTGGAGGCCTTCTTGCTACTGTTTGGGTGGCTTGTGGGTGGAAGGGTTTTGATCCTGCCCTTGGGGTCTTTTCTTTTTTCCATTTCTTGCTAAAGTGTCCTGGGGGTTTGCATGCCTGCTGGGGATCTTGTTTTTTGCTATGCCGGGTGGGGAAACATCTGGGGTTAGCCCCAAATTGGATTTCCGTTCAGCATTTGGTTCGAAGCCTTCGGCGCATGGAGTGAATGTTTTTGATAATACGCTGTTTTCTTCAGAGATGGAGATGAATGATCTAGGATCGGTTAATGGTTCCCGAATTACGAAGATTAATGGGTGTTTGGAAAGATGCAAAGAGCGACCGAAGCTGATTATCCCGATGGAAATGCTTGCAGATGATATTGAATACTATTCAAGGCACTCTTTTTATTGCAAGTTCATGGGTTTGAGAGTCTCGCTGCATTTTTTGGAATCCTGGGCTCAACGGACTTGGATGCCGGAGGGGGAGATGGAGATTAGGCTCCTTGCGAACAACTTTTTTATGGTCTCTTTTGATTGCATGGCGATCGGAATAAGGTCTTCGAGGGTGGCCCCTATTTTTATAACCAGGTGGGTTTGTTTATCAAGCCATGGCATGCTGGCTTCAACCCGACTGAGGCAATACCGAGTCGGATTCCAGTTTGGGTTCGGTTGCCGTGGTTTCCAGTTGAGTGTTGGCGGGATGACGTGTTGCATTTGGTGGCTTCAATGCTCGGTAAACCTATTGGGTCTTCACAACAGACGCAGTACAAAAAGGTAATGACTTTTGCTCGTATCTGTGTAGAAATTGATTTAAGCAAGCCACTACCAGATTCTGTTGAAGTGAGTGTTGGATCATATACTTGGGTTCAACAGCTAGATTACGAAACCCTACCTTTTCGGTGTCGCCTTTGTCATGAATATGGTCACTTGCAGCGTAGATGCCCTAGGGCTAAGCCTGTGGGGCCCCAACCTTCTCAGCCTTCTCGTAATCCTCCTAGGACTGATAATGGTAAGGAGCCTATTCCGGGTGATGGTAATGGAGATGATGGTTATGTCCCTGTTAAGGCTCGCAATAGGAATCGGGGCCAGAAGCGGACCTTGAGGGAGAGGCAGGATGATGAAACTTTTAATAGGTTTGAGGTGCTGGATGATCTCAGCCAGGAGGAAGTGAATCCGGGGTTGCTGAACTTGGATCAGGGAACTTTGGGTACAGGACAGGATGGGCCACCATTGGAGGCCATGCAGGATGTGCAGGAGATTGGGGTTGGGCAGATGGATACAGATCAACAATTGATTGTCCAGACTGAACAAGAATCTTCTATTGGAGCTTCGAAGAGTGGTGGAGGTGGCTCCCCATTGCCCCTGAAAGGTGGCAAGGATGTGGGGAAGAGCTCTTTGGCCTCCTCTCGTTTAGGTATTCAGCAAAATGAACTGAAGAAAGGGGTTGGTGACAGGACTTCCAAGCTGGGAAGGAAAAAGGATATGGAGAAGATTAAATTAACTGGGGAAACTTTGGTGGAGTCAGGGTCAGTCAAGACTCTTGATTCACATTTTTCATGCCCCCAGAAATGATTGTTCTCTCATGGAATGTAAGGGGCTTGAACAGTGGCCCTCGACAAAAAGTTGTTCGTGATTTGGTTAGGAATCATTCTCCGGATGTTCTTTTTCTTCAGGAGACTAAATTATCTGTAGATAATATGTTGGCCATGGCTCCTAAGCTGTGGAAATATGGTGAATGCCAGTGTGTGGGGGCTCTTGGTGCTTCTGGAGGGGTGGCTTGCTTTTGGAACCCTCGGAAGATTTTCCCCCTATGGTGGATGTCCTCTAGATCCTCTATATCCCTTGTCGCCTCTTGGTATGAGACTGGTGAGTGTATTCTCCTCTCTAATGTGTATGCTCCTGTTGAGTTTCTGGGTAAACAACTTCTATGGTCCCATCTTCGTTTTTTTCGTAGCTTAGCTCCTTACCATCAGTGGGTTATGGCTGGCGATTTTAATGCTATTGTGGAATTGTCTGAGAAAAGAGGTGGAATTCCTAGGTTGGAGCCTTCTGCTCTGTTATTCAGAGATAGCATTTCTGAATTAAATCTTATTGATGTTCTACCTAGTAATGGTCGCTTCACTTGGAATAATAGGAGAATTGGTGAGAGTTGTGTTGCTGAGAGGCTAGATCGTTTCTTGGTTTCCTGTTATTGGGTTGGAAACTTATGGTCCACTCGATCTGAAATTCTTGATTGGAGAGGTTCTGATCATTGGCCTATTAAGCTTAGTATTATCTCTGCACGGGGGCCTCGGTCTCCCTCATTCAAGTTCCAGCTTATGTGGTTACGGGATCCCACTCTTCATGATTATGTGGCTGAGTGGTGGCGGATTGGTAGACCAACTTTTGGTACGGCAATGTACACATTCTCCAAGCTTCTTCAGTTTGTCAAATATCAGCTTAAAAGGTGGAATCGGCGATGTTTTGGTAATATCTTTCATGCTAAGGTTGCCGCACAGGAGGAGTTGAATAATATTACGCGGTTGATTCGTGAGAATGGGGCCTCTGAGGATCTTCTAAGGGAGGAGGCTAAGACTTTGAAAGTGGTTGAGGAATTTGAATTGCGGGAAGAAATCTATTGGAAGCAAAAGGCCCGGGTTGAATGGTTACAGGAAGGTGATAAAAACACCGCCTTCTTCTTCAATTCTGTGAAGGATAGGAGGCATGGTAATTCCATTCCTTTTCTGGTGAATGATAGGGGTGAACGTCTTGCCTCGTTTCAAGAAATCTCTGCTGAGGCATCTCAGTATTTTGCTACTTTATTTAGGGAGGATTCACAAGGGGGCTCTGTTGAGGAAGCACAGGTTCTTTCTTGTATTCCTCAGTTGGTCTCCAGGGAGGCGAATGAGTATTTGATGAAAGATATCTCTCTTGATGAGCTGGAGGGGATTGTGTTTCAGATGAAGAAGGGTAAAGCTCCTGGTCCCGATGGTTTCCCGATTGAATTTTTTCAGGAATTCTGGGATATCATAAAGTTGGATCTTCTGGCTGTTGTCCTTGAGTCCCAAAGGAATAAACAGATGCTTCGTGCTCTGAACTCCACCTTCCTTGCTCTCATACCCAAGTGTGAAGGGGCTGATAGGTTATCTCAGTTCCGGCCTATCTCTCTTTGCAATGTGGCTTATAAAATCATCTCAAAGTTATTGGCTGAGAGACTGAAGAAGTGGCTTAAAGTGTTGATTTCGGAGGAACAGAGTGGATTTGTGGCAGGTCGGCAGATTCTTGATGGGGTTGTCATTGCTACGGAGACCATCCACTCCATGGACAACTCCCATGAGAAGGCTATGTTCATTAAGCTGGATATGGCTAAGGCTTATGACAGGGTTAGATGGTCTTTTTTGCAGAAGATCCTTGTTGCTTTTGGTTTTGGTGAGGAGTGGATCCAATGGGTCATGAGCTGTGTCACATCTGTTTCCTTCTCAGTTTTGATAAATGGAGATCATTCTGAACTTTTTGGTGCCTCTAGGGGTTTGCGCCAAGGGGATCCTCTTTCTCCGTATCTTTTTCTGCTTCTTGTGGAAGGCCTTGGTCGTTTGTTGAAAAGAAGGGTGGAGCTTGGCATCATTCAAGGTTGGCGATGGGGTGGAGACTTGCCTCCGCAATCTCATTTGCAGTTTGTTGATGATACTGCCCTGATGGGGATGGCTACTGTTAGGGAAGCTACTAACTTGAGGCAGGTGTTGGACATATATCTTGTTGCTTCAGGACAATTGATTAATGAGGAGAAGTCTTCCATATTCTTCTTCAACACGCCGAGCCCCATACAGAGAAGAATTGCTAATATCTTAAGGTTTCAGATAGGGGTTCTCCCTTTGACTTATCTGGGTTTCCCAATTTCTGTTCGCCATCTTCCCAAGGGTTCTTGGCAGAATATTATTGATAAGCTCCGTGCAAAAGTTAATCATTGGACCCACAGATGGTTGTCTTTTGCGGGGCGGGTTCAGCTTCTCAAGTCGGTGGTGCAGGCTCTCCCTACCTACAGATGTATGCTTCAGGTGGCTCCGATGGGTTTTCTGAGGGAGTTGGATTCTCTTGAAAGGCAGTTCTTATGGGCGGGTAGTTTGGCTTCTTCCAAGTGGAGCCTGGTTAGGTGGGATGTTGTGTGCAGCCCAAAGCAATTTGGTGGTCTTGGTCTTCGACAGTCTGCGTTATCTGGAGTGGCTGTGGCTGCTAAGCTATTTTGGAGATGGTGTGTGGAACAGGATCAGCCGTGGGCCAGGATATTATCTCATAAGTATTTCCCGGGGATTCCACGGCAGGATCTTCCTCGTTACCCTCTTGAGGGGAAAGGTTCAGTGATTTGGAATACTCTTCAGAAGGGTGCAAAGCTTATTAAGGAAGGTTTATTTTGGATCTGTAGACGAGGAACTGAAGCTCTCTTCTGGTCGGATTCTTGGGATGGATTCCCTCCACTTACTTCTCAGTTCCCCAACCTACTTCCTTTGTGCCAAAGATTTCTCGAGGCTGGCTGGGCTAGGGTGAGTGACTTCAAGTCTGTTGCTTCTTTTGGTCAGTTGGAGGTAGCTCATTGGAAGGATCCCGCAGAGTGGCCAGATTTGGGACTTGCGGAAGAAAGTGCTGAGCTTCACAAGATTCTTCATAGTAGGAGTTGTAGTTCTCTTCTGGAAGAAGATATTCTTGCTTGGACCCATAATCCTAAGGGGGTTTACTCTGTTGCTTCTGGTTATCAGGTGTTATTGGCTCAGAAGCTAACTGGGGCAGAGGTTCATTGGTGGAAAAGGGTGTGGAATAAACTCTCGTGGCCTAAATGCAACTGCTTTGTTTGGACTTTGGCTTGGAATAGGTGCTTGACCTGGGATAACATTCGTAAACGGGGATTTCAAGGACCTTCAATTTGTGTTTTGTGTGGGGGAGCGGAAGAGGATTCTTCACATTTGTTCTTTCGGTGCCCCTTTGTTGTGCAGCTTTGGCATTGGTGGTGGGAGGTGTGGAAGCTTCCCTGTATTCATGCGTGCTCTTTGGTTGAATTCTGGGATAGTATGGGAAGACCTCCTTCTATGGCTTCCTTTTTGCAGGAAGTTTGGTTCGTGGGCCCTACCTTTCTGCTTTGGCAGATTTGGTTGGAGCGGAACCGCAGAATTTTTCGTGATCAGAAGTTGGTGGGTCGGCAAGTTTGGATGCGTATGCTTGGAATGGTGCAGGAGTCTGTTTTAGCTAAATGTGATGTGGTTTTCCCCTTGGAGAGAGGTGATGCTGAGTTGGTGGCCAGACTAGGTCTTCAAGAAATTCATTCATCTTTTGTCAGTTCTAGGAACTGTAGGCATGGGAAAAAGAGGGTCCAACGGGTTGGAAGGTGGTTACCTCCTCCCAATGGATTTTTAAAGATCAATACTGATGGTTCTTCTAGGGGAAATCCTGGGCCTGCTGGAATTGGTGGGGTTGGCAGGGACTCGGCTGGTTCGGTGATTTTTCTATTCTCTATACATGAGGGGGTGAAGACTGTTAACTTCATGGAGGGTCTAGCAATTCTTCATGCTATGGAGAGGGCCCTTGCTTTGGGATGGAGAAAGGTTATATGTGAAGCTGATTCACAGATTTTGATTAATCTCTTGAATGAGCGAAAGATATCTGATATAAATTGGCAGTTGGCTTCGGTGGTTCAACGGATTCTTCAAGTTAGTTCTCGGATGGAGGAGGCATCCTTTGTTCACATCCCAAGGGAGTGGAATCGCGCTGCTGACTGCTTGGCCAAATGGGCCTCTGAGCAAGATAGTGGTTGGAAGGTTGAGGATTGGGATCAAGTTAACCCTGAGCTGCATCTGGATTTAGACCGGTTCTTGGAAGAGGATAGGAGGATACATGGGGATAGTTGATTTTGTTTTATGTTGTGGGGTTTTCGCCTTGTTTTCTGGGACTGGGTCCCGTGGTTATTATTGTAATGCTCTTTTCTGATTTCTAATAAAGTTTTTACCCCTTTGTTTTCAAAAAAAAAAATTATTTTCATTCTTATATATTGAAGTATGATATTATTCAATTCAAGTCATAAATTTGTAGTTAATTTTATTGTAAAGATATAAAGTGTGTTGAAGCTCCTAAAGTCTTGACTAGGTCGGACTCTGCGATGGCTTTCTTCCTTAATAAGAGAAAGGAAATTTTGTCTGCTGATGTTATGGCTACTGAAGGTAAGCTGGTTGGGGAGGATTATGTTGCTGCTAAGGGTGCTGCTAAAGGTTTTGTTTTGAGTTGTGAGGTAAAAATTGGTGGGCCTGGGGTTAGGACTAGAAATAGACTGAAAAATCAGGTTGGGGCCTCAGGTATGGAGGTTTTTGATACTAGGGCTAAGGAACAGAAGTTTGCTGCTAGTGTGATGGAAGTTGTTGAAATTTTGAACAATATGTAGTGGTGTGTGTCGTTTTTTGGCTGCTTTTTGGCTGGTGGTTTGATGTCATTGGGCTGATGGTTGTTTAATGTTGTTTCCTTTTTGCTTCAGTTGTTCCTTTTTGTAAAGGGTTGTGGGCCCCTTCAAAACCCGTTTTTAACCTCTAATCAAAACAACTTATTTTATCTTAAGTAATGTAAATAAAGTAAAATATATATAATTTGGATGAGGAGGATAAATCTCTTTGTGTGTTGGTTTGTGATTGGCAAGTATCCACCTGTACATCAAAAATGTTTCAATGAGTTAGTTTAGAATGGATTGGAAGAGTGTTTGAAAGATAATGGATTGACATTTGTGTACCTCGATTTTTTTTTTAATGAGAGTAATTGTAGGCAAGCCTTCCCTTTCTTTCTAATAATTGTGAATCAATTGTTTTGCATTATAGAGTAGCGATTGAAGGAGAATGTTGGTTTGATATGAAGTTTGTTTATTGATTTAACCATGGATATAATTGTACATGTTAGGCATTATCTCTTCATTTCTCCAATATCAATTGTCACATTATGTAGCATTAGACATTGGGATTTATGTATAGTAATTGCCCATATCATGGATAGTGATATATGTCTATAATTGCCTAGTGACAAAGGTAGTTTAAGTGTCATTTTTGGGTCATTTTAATCATATGGTGGCCCACTATAGTTATCAATCCTTGATATAGTGTATAACGGTGCATATGGTGATTTAGAGCCAAGATTATAAATAACATATATGACCCCTCCAAGAGATTTGTTTACAAGTCCTACTTGAATCCATAAGTTTGTTATTAGCATGAAAAGTTGGTCTTTATATGGTAGGAGTTCATGTGGAAATTAGTCATCATTAGCATCAATGTTTAGTTTTCTTTGTGTTCTTATTGCAATACTTAGTGCAAATGGAAGCTTTAGTAGTTTGAGCATTTTTTATTATGTAGTTTCACTAAATCATTTATAGCAAAAGGGTGCATTGAGTTATCAAATTCTTATTTTTCGATTGTTGATATAGTAGTATCTTGGTATGGATCATTAATAGTTTGTAATCATGTTCTATCAGTTTTGCATATATTCTTTATAATGTTTCACGAAAGTGGTTAAAGTTGGAGTATCGCCTTATTGATGAAACATTATTTATAATGTAATAATTATAGTAAATTATTGGCATAGAATTTTGGAATTTGAGTGTGATACATAGATCGGTGTCTATGATAAATGATAATTGGGCTAGGTCACCTATTAGAATTATAGATATTCCACCAAAGTAGAGTTATTGTTAGTTATGAATTAATTTGCATAGTCTATTGTTTATCTTTAATGCTATTTTTGGCCCTATGAGGCTCATCTCATTAATTAAGATGTATTAAATGATGGGTGTCATGTCTTCTTCAAATGTTGTTAGTGGTTGTACCTGCAATGGTTGGATTTATCTTATTTGAATCTCGAGGGTTGAATGTGTACTTGAGGCATATATATTAAATGGAGTGATTCTTGTAGGAGTGAGAGTAAGAAGTAGGTTTTATTTTTGTGGTAGTGTACTTTGAAGTGCATTTCTTATGTAGGTGCTAAGGTAAAATTTTATGATTACTACATTCTCTTCGATGATCATATTCAATGGTTAGTTTAATGAATGATCTTTGTGGTGGTTTATAATAATTTTAAGTGCTAATTTTTATTTTGGTGATAATGTATAATTTGGGACATTCAACTCAAAGAGGAACTATTCATCTTGTTTGAATATTTTGTTCATGTTTATGAATTGTAGTGGAGTGTCATGTAAATATGGGGATGGGATACATTCACCCATTTGTTATTTTTATCAAAATGATGCCCACCAAGTATTTGTGGTTCATTTAGATTCATACTATTGGTAAGTCTTATTTATAGATGATAATCCATATTTGTTCATTTATATTGTATTTTTTATGTTTATCTTATTATTAATATCTTCTTCCTCTTTGTGGTTGGCTTCCATTTCAATTTTATATCTAATACATCATGTCAATAATATGATCTATAAGCCAAAATCCCTAAGGTCTAATAATCTTCAAAATGTGAGGGGTGTCAAACCTAAGAAGAATGTTACAAACTTGTCTTCAAGTTGGGCAGCTAAGGACTAATGCATGAGGTGGGTAAGACCTCCTTCATTTTTGGCTCTATAATAGCAAGGGGGTTTCCCTAATATATTGGATGAATGGTTGATATACCAAGCAATTACCTTACAACAAACCATACTGAATATATGATGTATCCCAATACTAGTGTCACTATATAACTACATGCTAGTTTGGAGATGTAAGGTGGAGCATCTATTTAATAGATAATTTGTCATACAAGTTTTTAAAAATGTAGTGTATGATAACCCCTTAAATGCTATAAACATTCAAATATGGCAGCAGAACACATGGAAAATAAAACTAATAGATGTTTGAGTTGATGTGTTTATAGTGTGTTGAGGATACTTGGAAGAAATCCAGTCACAAATGGGTGCCTTTATCCATTAGGAAATAGATTCATTCAATCAAACATGTGATAACGAAAACTTAGGTGATATCCTAATCAAGAGATTACAAAAAGACTATGTTGCTCAAAGTCTACAGGCAAATTGGGCTCTACATGCACATTCAAAAAACAATAAATGATTGCAAAATATCAAGTGAGACTACTTGTTTATCATTAAGCATACATATCCATTTCCTTTATTATTTTGAGAAGATATATTTCAAAAGCTTTACAATAATTTTCTAGTCTTTTGGTTGGCTAATAATCTTAAACACATCCAGAAAAATACATTATGCACATGGAGACACACATTCAAGGTTGAATATGCCTTTAATCATTCGATATACAAAGGCTATATTATTATAAATTTGGGGATGAACCCAAGTTATTATAATGTTAACACAACTATGCCTAGAACTGAAAGTTGAAACCCTAGAGCTTCCTGTGAGTATTTTCTTCTCTTAATGGCTCTACAACTACTCTTCCTCTTCAAAGACTCTTATCATCCTCTTTTGAAAATGAATCTAAGATAGATAAAACCCATGGCCAAGCTATCAAGGGAATGTCAATGGGTCGCCCAACTAAAAAAACTCTCATTGCAACCTTGTTTAATGCTCATAAGACATATGTCCTCTACAAATTCAATTTTTTTGACAAGGGTGCAAGAAAAAATTCTCTAACCAACACCATACACCTACAATGAATGATCAACATGGTTAAGTGCAAGAAATAAACAAAAATGCCCTTGAAATCCACTAGAAATGGCAAGTTGAAAGTGTATTCTACTAGGAAAAGTATCTGCAAACATTAAATACAATATGGGTGCCACATATTCCATCATGTCCACACCCAAATATCTTAAATGTCCTTAAGAAAAGCACATAGATCAAGCTTGAAGTGTTACAAAAGTGGGTGAGCCTTGATGAGGGTAGTTGAAACTAGTTTTTAACTCATTTTTACTGTTGCAGGATTCCAACCTCTATCTATCCACTACAGAGAAATGACATGCAAGTGAACCTTGCAAGGAAAATCTTACCATCCACCCTACAGTGAAAATCTAAGTGCAACTAAACATAACACAATAAAAATATTGTTTAGATGTGAAACCTCATAAATAATATTAGCAATGATGTCACAATAAAAATTGGAGACCTTCAAATGAGATGGCATCATCACAACATCAGTACTATAGGATTGCGGGATGTTCAACCCTATTGGCCTACAAAACTTGACTTAGCTAATTTAAAACTTTGAATGTCCATGCAAAACAAAATCCCTTAAAGTGTACTTATGAAAAAGTCATTTGCAAGTGCATAAAAGAAAGTTTGGATCAGACACCCAAACCTACAAGTGTAGAAGGACACATTCGGCCTGCAAAGGATTTCATGGACCTAAAAAGTTTGTGTAGACACCTAACTAAGAATAAATGATTAAATTAACTATTGGGAATTGCAGGTAGATTAATACCAGCTAAATGCAAATTATAAAATTAAACAGAGGAATTTAAACACATAGAAATTAATAACAATGAAAGAACAACATCGAATCTTAACATGGTTCACCCAATTTGGGCTACATCCACCAACAACAAACTTCCTTTATTATTAAATGTCCATCAAAATGAATTACAAATTAACTTACAACAATAGTTGCAACTT
>VDFB02271358.1:980305313-980329249 GCA_007258455.2 Sequoia sempervirens
GGGAATAATCAACCAATAGTGGCCGCTCAATTCTCATCATTTTTTGTGGTTGTCCCTTGAGGGAGAATCCACACTGATTATTTGAGGGGGAGGAGGGGGAGTAGTCTGTGGTGGACTTGATGGTACATTTTATTTTATAATAGGCCCCTGGGGCCTTTTGGAAGAAGGATCAGGTCTAGACCACTGTGTTGGTTTTTTCTCAAGGGTAAGGGATTTACTAACAACTCTATCAAAATTTCTCAAAACTCCCTCAATCTCGACAATCAGATTTTCAATTTCAAGGAATGCCATAGGGTAACCTTTATTCTTTGATGTTTTGGAAACCTCTACTTTGGTAAATGCAACCCAATTTACTCTTTTGCTAAGTACTTCATGATCATCCTTACAATTCCTTGTGACATCTTAACTATACTGAGTTTGGTGGATGAAAGATGAGGCCCTGATTCTTGTCCTATCCAAGTGTATGAATCCTTTAGGATCAAAATCCCCAATCCTTCCCTATTGTAATATATAATCCTTAAGCATTTCCTTTAGTGTATCCAAGCCATCTCTGGTTGTAATGAAATAAGAAGAGTCAATAGTGTAAGGCAAGAATGATCCATTTTTCTGTTTCCTTAAATGAAACTTATCAACTTCATTCAATTGCCACATAATTTCCATAAATGCCAATCTAAGTGGCACACATTTGGGCAGCACATGGGGACCATAAGGGCATCCATATATCTTGATAACAATAGAATGGTTGTAGAGGTAGTAATCCCTTGAATTATGTTGCACTCCTAATTCTGGCCTCTTGTCTTTTGGTCTAAGAAAATCCAAAATCTCCTTATGCAATCTTATCTTAGATACACCTAATCTTGATAAGACTTCTTTTACAAATTAGTTTTCGAAGATAACATATCTTAAGTCACCACAATCTTTGTCCCAAATGTGGGTCCAACATTGTATCAAGAGAAGATCTCCCTTCTTATCTCTCATGTTAAGTTGTAAGACCTTATTCCAATGGCCTTGTCCTTTGTATAAAAAATGTGACACAAGAGAGAATGCCATCTAAAGTTTACCTCCTTGCTATCCCTTTTAAATTCCACAAGCTGCTTGTGGATGGCCTCAACTATGAAACTAGCATAATCAAAATCATTGTTGACTAAGGGATTTTGTATATCAACTGCCATGCACATAATAGGCACTTGCATTTTTAATTGTGCATCTCCACCCATTACTTGGCATAATGCAAAGTATGTTTTGGTAAAATAGTCCTCAAAATACTTGACATCAAAAGGCTTGAATTCACTATCAAGAATCCTTATTGATCTTCCATTAAAACCCTTTTTTCTAAACCTTACCCTTTTTTCTAAACCTTGGGAGCCACTTCACCCTAAAGCTGCTCCTATCTTGTTGGTACTTTTGTCTGAAAGAATTAATTCTTATAGCCTTATTCAAAGCCACATGGATTTGAAAGACTTAAAAAATAAACCTTTTATTAATCTTCATTAACTCACTTCCATCTGATGCCCTTATAGTGTATAAAATTGCATACCTTAATAATTTCACATTATGTGTTGCCTCCTTGAATTGTTGAGCTTAATTGACCCCCAAATTGCCTAAAATTATGCATTCTGAAGCCCATTTGTACCCCTTTTCAATAAATGACAAGCATCAAATAAATGCATCCACCTCATATGTTGCCCCCAACATTGAGTGTCTTGAAAATTTGGGCCAGGACCCATTCACCCATGGGCGAATAGGTCCCCCTTCTTAGCCAAGACCCATTTTTGGACATGTTGGAGTGGCCATTTTAACATTCAAAGCCCCACTTGGAAATGTCAGCTATCAAAATCTAACTTTTAGGAAATTAAATAAATGCCTATAAATACCTAGTTATTACATCACTTGAGATCTATCTAGCAAGTGGTGAACATTAAGAGCATTCAAGATCAAGTTAAGAACAAATTTATTAGAGTTTCATTGCAAAAATTCAAGATCCAAGCATCATGTCAAAGTGTTTGTGAGTTTATGTTATAATGTTGTCATTATTTTTTGAAGGCTAACATCTTTTTGTAGGTCTCCAAACCATTCAATTATTCAAGCAAGCAAGATCCAAATCCTTGAGGAGATGTGTATGACTTCAATCCTTCAAGGCAACAATTAAGGGGTGGTGAGTTGCAACCCATCGTTATTTCATCATTCCTTCCTTTCCATTATCATTTATTTAAATTTTCCATTATGGATGTGGAGACACTTACTTGGGTTTTGACTGAGGCAAGCCCCTCTATGGCACAACATTTTCCCTCTATTTGAATGTGTAGGTTACATGTTTGAAGAGGATTGAAGAGGGTTTGAAGATCCATTTTGCATTGTTACATTTGTTGTCATACATCTTGTCAAGCCACAAAAACTCATAGATTTATCATACTACATATTGATACTTTTGCAAACAAAAAATAGAAGCTCAGATCCAACACTAGAGGACCCCAAAAGCACTTCAAGGCACCCTATCAAAGATCCATTCGCCCATGGGTGACTGAGTCCTTGTATGCACAATTGGACCAATTTTTCTGGGAAAGTACATAGTCATCTACACCTTCCAGATCTACCAGAACTTGACTATTTTAGTTTGCCAATTGTTGAGATTTTACAATTTACATGTTAGGGCATATAGGATCATTAGGTTAATCATTCCAAATCATTTCCAATTCATTCCCGTTCTTAATTAGATGTAGATCCAAGTATGTTTGGATCACCTTCATGGTTGATAGTCAATCTATTCACCTTGTTGATCTACATCCTAATGAAACTTGGAAAAAAACTACCATTGCATTTTAGGTTCTTTGCATTTAGGACCTAGGATCTCTTTTTCTATGTTTCAACCCTAACAACTCCAAAATTTTCATCATATCTAGAAGCAACATGTTTGATAAGTTTCACATTTACAAAAACATTTGGGACAGCCAACTTCCCCAAGTCATAAGTTCAAACATTAGAGATAAGGGCAATGTCGATTTATTTTCCCATACCAATGTAGGAATAATTCCCACCCAGTGACTTTTTCATCATTGTCCTTGCTTAGCATCCCTACATTCTCTGGCTTTATCTGTCATATCACCAACTGCACTAGGGCCATGAGAATGAACAAGCTTTTTCGAAGAGCCTAGTAGCTGGGCCAAAATATCCCCTTCAAGGGGTCTTTTGGATGTAGAGAGTTGTTCACTCGACTGACTCATAATTCCAATTTGATTTTATATACAAATGTCTATGTGAACCTTTTAAAGCTCTACAATCCTTTATATGCTACAAGTTACACAAAATTTGAATTTGAGTTTCGGGATTTCAATGATAATGAATTTTTCCAAGGAATACGTACTTGTTTTTTGATTATCCAGGGCTCAAGTTGATAGGGAATGAACATGCCTATGTAGATTTTGTTATTGATGAACAAACAATAAGATGATCATTTACATTGAACTAAAATATTTACGAAGGTAATTAACTCAAAAATTGAACCATCATCTGTCACATCCCCCATTACTCCTTGTTTGTGCGAGGGAAACTCATTCATCTACCTGGTTATCAACTTTGAATGTAGATAGTCCATCTAGAGGTAGGAGTATGATATTCAATGATGAGTGTAGCCTTGATTCACTTGGAGAGTGCACAACATTCTCTTTAACCAAGGTAATCCATCCACATAAGAATGCCACCATATTGTGTCCTTTCATTGTTTTGTAGCCAAGGAAATGACATGCCATAGTGGGCCCACATACTTGAAAAATCCTTTCATCTCCCTCCTCCTACTAGCTTTTTGTGATGCTTATATGCAACACGTTCCAAGAGGCTCTTCATATCTTAGAATTTATCTCTACTTATGACACTTGTGGATGATCCCACAATAGTGGTTTACACTTTTTGGGACATCCTGCTTTTTGTTGAAATCACGTATTTTTAAAAAATATAATGATTTAAGCCTTGAAAAGTTCCATTTAAAGGATTCTAATTGAAGAGGGTTTGATCAAACCACCTTAGATTGAACCTTGTTAATTTTAAACCATACCTATAATAAAGTCTCGTTTACACCTATCAAAATATTGATAAAAAACCACTTTTGATTTACCTTTTGGGTGATCAAATGATTTCATTTAAAATTTATTATTTGTAAGCATGTATTCCTTATTATAAGATTCCCAAAAAGTATAATTTTAAATATATTTAATTTTATTATTATATATTTTTTTTGTTTCTTATGAATGTAGGTTTTTCATCGAAAATCAAGCACTTTGTTCTGCACATGTGGAAAAATAGTAGATTATCAAAAAAAATTCTAAAAAATATGTTATGGCTAGGTATTGATGTCCTCGATCCATAAAAAAAATAAAAAACAAATTCTCGACATACGAAAATGTTGTTTACTTATCCTAAGGATTAAACTATTAAATTATTATTCCCACTTCAAACTTGATTAAGAAAAAAATTCATTAAAACACTATGAAACAAAATGAACATGCTAGATATCATAGTTACAAAGCTAAATTAAAAAAAAAAAAAAAAAAATTATCCTCCATAGGAAAAAGTTATGTTGTATATGATGGGCATCACTCTTTAAAAATGGTGTTTACTACTAAAAACTAGTTTTGAAGGAGATGGAAAAAGAAATGAATCTGATTCAAAATTTTTTAAAAATATATATTTAGAATCTATAGAAAAAATTTCACAAATCACTAGTTTGCATCATCTTCAAATTCCTCATGTTTTAGTAGCTATAGGTGCCCGAAAGTGAAGATTTAGTCAAGAAAATCCATTTCAATGTCTAGTTTGGCCAAAAATTGTAAACCGATATTGTAGGATCACCCTTGTCCATCTTTCGTGGTTTTGTAGTCTTTCTTTTTAACAAAATTCCTAATGTGGAAGCATAGAAAGTAGTGGGGACCACTTCTTCATGAGCAACTTAAGTGATCAAAATATATGTGCACAATTAATCTTTTAATGTGATCATTTAGGTCAAAGGGGCGAGGCAATGCATATATATAAAATGCAATTTAAAAGCGACCAAACCAATTAGGTAATAGAACATGCAAGGATGGTAAATGCATGGGGTTGATACATAACAAACACAACTTAAGCAAAGGGAAATTCGGGTATGCAGTCAACAACTGAATACAATCAGAGTGCGAGGGTTTAGGAAGGCTTGAGGGTTTAAGGAAAAGACAAAGGTTTTAGGAGCCTTCAACAATCAAATTTTGCATCCTAGCTTGCACATTTGAGGAATTTCAAATTTCCAAAAGTAGAAAATCCTCATAACCATCAAATTTTACAAGTACCACTAGTGGCTCTAGTTGGGGATGCCTGTTTACCAAACATAAAGTGAGGATCCAAAAAAATTTAGAGAAGTATACCAAAAAAAGACCAAGAAATAAAAACCACATATAAAATTTACATTATGATACAATGTGCATGAGTGTATCCTCCCTATGATAAATAAGGCTTGAGGAATTTCCCATGCACGGGTAATTCCAACACCTCTTCATTCTTATTCTACAAAGAATATGAATTTTCACCATGGTTATCACATATGACATAGGGGCCAATCCATAAAGCTTCAAATTTACCATGCTTTCCCTTGTCCTAGGCTCTAGCATTCCATATCAAGACCAAATCACCCACCATGAATTTCCTTTATGCTGCTCTTTTGTCAAATAAATATTTGACCTGTAATTGCTTCTTAAGGTTGATATCCTATGCTTTCCTTCTTGACTCATCCAACTCTGTAAGTTGGTTAATTCTACACATCATGCTATCATTAACATCCTCTTCATATTCTTGGATGAACTTATATATTGGCAACAAACTATTTTTTGGCACCCTAGCATCCAATCCATATACTAGTTCATAGGGGGGTTTTCTATAGCTTTCTTAATGGTTGTCGGTCAATCCATAATGCTAACTTCAATTTTGAGTCCCATGCTTTCTTATTCTTTTCAATCACTCTTTTCATGATTTTCATGAGACCTTTGTTACTAGACTTAGCTTGTCCATTTCCCTATGGATGGTAAGGGGAAGAGTATGACATGAGTATGACATGACAATCCCATAATTGCCACAAAAATTTACAAACTCTTCTAATCTAAAGCACATTGTATTATCCATGATCAACTTTATAGGAGTGCCAAATCGGATAAAAATATTATCCATAATAAAATTTATGACAACCTTGCTAGTTTCCTTTCTCGTGGGGATTGCTTCCACCCATTTGGTGAAATAATTTGTGGCTAATAGTATCCAACTATGGCTGCCATTGGATTTCTCATTGAATTCACCAATGAAATCTATGCTCCATTGTTGAAAATGAGCCTCCACATTTTGTGTTCTAAGGGGTAAAGCACCAGAGAACTTCAACTTACTAGAAAATCTTTGGCAAGCATCGCATTTCTTCACCATTTTATGTGTGTCAAAGAAAAGGGAAGACCACCAATATCTAGATCATAGAATCTTATAAGTAGTTATCTTGGCCATATAATGACCTCCACAGACACCTTTGTGCATTTATTCTAGGATTTTTGTAGCTTGTTCCTCATTAACAGATATCAACATGACGCCAACTCTACCTCTCCAATATAAAAAACCTTGTTCATTATGGCACATTTTATAGCCTGCAACTTTAGAGTCCTTTTCTAATTATCATTCATATAAGTTGAGCATGACATGCTCTGTAAGTAGTACATGATATCCATGTACCAAGTGCAGGAATGCATGTCACAATCCTTTATAAGTATATCTTCTTGCATTTGATTAATTTGGATGGCTTCAAGATTGGACTCAACCATTAATTTAGCTAAGCCTTGTCCTCTAACAAGCTTAGTTATATGGATGTCAATGTTGAACTACTAGATTTTATTAATCAATCTGCACCTTCTTCCAGTGACCTCTTGTTGGGTAAAGATATCTTTAACTGCAACATTAGGAACATAAGCTATTACTTTTGCACCTACCAAATATGGCATAATTTTTTTTACGACCTTCACCAAATCATAAGCTTGCTTTTCCATAATATCATACTTGAGTTATGTGGCCTACAAGGTCTTACTGAAGAAAGAGACTGGATGTTCAAAACCTTCATCATTCTTTTGCAATAAAACCACAACAATTGTGTGAAATGAAGCAAAGTTGAAAAGATGGAATGGTTTAGAGAAATATGGGGATTTCAAAATAGGAGCCTTTTTTATTTCATCCTTATGCTTTGGAAGGCCTTAGTAGGTGTCTTAGTCCAAGATATATATTCACCCCTTTTCATCATCTTAGAGATGGACCTTGACAATTCTACAAAGATCGTGACAAATCTTCTCACAAAGTTTACCTGCCCAAAAAAGGATTGTATGCCTTTAATAATTTTGGGTTGGGGAATTATGTCTGTTTTTACAACTCTTTTTGGATCAATTTTGATTCCCTATTTATAGATAATATGTTCTAATAGCTTACCTTCTATTACCCCAAACAAACGTTTCTTCAGGTTTAGAGAAATACTGTACTCTAATGCCCTGGCAAAAATCTTTTCAAGGTGCATGCAATGGTCTTCCTCTTTCTTGGAGTATTCAGTTAGATCATATTGTTATACCACCATGAAGATATTTATAAAATCTGAGAATGCAACATCTGTTATGTGACTTTTTCCCCAATAGAAGAGAAATATATAAATAAAAATTTGGAATTAAAAGGGAGATAGAGAATAAAGGGTATTATGATCCTTTGGTTAAAATAGAGATTAATAAAGAATATGTATAAACACTCTTGAAAAAAAAAGAATAATTATTTATTTAAATAATTATTAAAAGACAAGCTTTTGTGAAAGGATGTGATGGTTTGGAAACCACCCCTTAAAAAGATATATAAAGCATTCATGTGAGACATGGAAAGGACATTGAAGGATGGGGAACATTCAAGGAGAAAAGAGAAAAAGGAAAGAGAAAATAAAAGGGCACAAAGTAGTGAAGGTTAGGGTCTAGGTGGACATTTAAACATTTGGAGAAGGGGCACACAATGTGTGGTCCAACTCAAAGTACAATGTACACTGGAGTTTCCGGCTGTAATATTTTTTTATGCTCTAAGATAGGTTGGTTCTATGCAAGAACCAGCCTCCTCTAGAGGTGTTTGTCTTGAAACAACCTTAAGTCCATCTCTCTAAGTGTCGGATAACAACCTTTCCATGACTTTTAAGATAAGCATTGAGAACCATTGATTTAGTAATATTAAAATACGTCTTATATGGGATTTGATTCATGGATGTATATTCATTTTACTATGTTGATTATTTTAATTGTCACATGTTTGTAGCCATACTGATTATTCACATTTATTTTGATAATATTTCATATTATAAATTATATTAACTCTACTATTTGTTATATTAAATCCACTACTAGTACTTGATAACTATAAGAGGAAAAGTGACATCACATTTGGTATCAAAGACTAATAATCGAGCCTTTCTATCTTTAAGTTTTTTTTAATTACATCCATTTATATGACCTATGTATTATTCAAATTAGGAAAATTCTACTCCTTTTGTACAAGTGACATATAAAAGAATTTTCATACTAATTGTGTTTTTCTAACATATTCATATAGTATATGATTGTGATTGTCATTTATTTTCTTATTAAGTTATGTGTATATGTATTATTTAATAGTATATATCATAACTATTTAAAAATTATTCCATTACCTTTAAAATTATAATATTCCTATAAGAAAAAAAAAAAAAAAAAAAAAAAAAAAAAAAAATCATAAGACACCTATTTTAAAGACAAATTAACAACCCATTTTTATAATTTTATACATAGATTTTATATTAATATTTAAAAATAATTTTTATATTAATTTTGAAAACTATTTATCTAACTACTCCACAAATAATCTTATCCCCTACACGCTTCCTTCTATACTCACTAAAGTGTTTCCTTCAGATTGTGGTTGTTGCACAAAGTAGTGCCATGTTGGAAAGGGTGTATCATTTTAATTGCAACTTCCTTAACAATTAAGGAAATGTGGTCATGAATCTTTAGGCAAGCTGATGTTTTCACTAATATATGTTATATGAGAATAGATTTGAGCAATTAAACTTGTCACATAGAAAAAAATGGGTTTTAGATGAAATTTTGATAAACGGCTCGTTACAGTTTGGAAACATAATTATAATCACAACACAATTTAACTATATCCACATTGGAATCCTAACCATGGTGTCAATTAAGATAGTTTTGTTACAAATTTTATAGAAGATGTGTATGAAAAAATGTACAAACTTACTAAATTAACAAGATATAGTAAAATTGAAGGGAAACATTAGTTAAAGTCACACTTATATTTTCTTCTCCATTTCATCTAGAAAACTTAGATATTTAAATGTTTGTCCATAGATCAAAGAGGGCCTTTTAGGATAACACTTTATGAGTGATTAACTAACTATACTATGAGAAATTATTTATGGACTTCAAAGATGAGAATTGAAATATTAAAGGCATCAATATTAGGGATTAGTATACCTTAGATGAATTTGATACAAATCAAGGTGCACTAGAATTTGTTATTCAAGTCTAACACAAGTTACATTATGAGCCCATAACTCATGTGTCCTTGATTCACATCTTAAAGTTAGAAAATTGACATTGTGCTCAAAATAAGTTGGTGAGAAGAACACCATGTTATTATAAGATATGAAACCAAATATGTTTTTAGGCTTAGACATAGGGACATGTCAAATCTTTCAGGGGTAGAGACTATCTATTCCAACCTTTTATAGGATATACAAGTAGGTTATGTGATGTTTAAATCTTTCACATGTTTTTCTTATAAATCATTTTAGTGAATTTTCCTATATTGTCAAACTTATAGCGTTATTGAATATTCATATCAATAATTTGGGCCTAGTATTTTTATCAAGTACCTTGTGGGTAGTCATAACCTATTGTTGTTTTTTTTGCTTAAGGTGCTTAATGGGTTTTTTTTTTAATTTTCTATTGTACTTTTTTATTGGACTTGATCAACCCAATAACCTTGCACAATTGCCTTACTATACTAAGATTCTATTTGTACAATGATTTTGATATATGAAGGGAGGATATTCATGTAGTTTGAAATGCGTGAATACCATTTTGGAATGTATGTTGAATTTATAGATTATACTTTTATAAATTATGAGTGACCACATAGTACTCGACATGCATAGTAATTACTGTGTGATTACATTGTAATACTTTAATAATTTAAAGGAGTTACATGAGTGAGTAAAATGATAAAGTTGAAGGATAAGAGGTTAAGTACATAAACTATAATTATCTTTTCAATTATAAATTCATGATATATTTTACAATAAATCTATATAGTTCTCATCATAATTTGGATTGGAAAAGTGATTTTATTAAAATTACTTGTGAATTTATAGAAGAAAATAATGTAGATAAAGTAAGTATTATGAAAATACAAGTGTTTGATGTTAGTATCTTCAATTAATGATCATGTGCTCCTTTTAGTTGTGATGCAGATGTATCTTGTTCTACTAAGGACAATAGTTAATTTATAGGGGGAGAATTGTTATATGATTTTTTCCCCAAGAGAAAAGAAATATATAAATAACCCTTTGGAATCAAAAGGGAAATAAAAAATAAAGGATATTATGATCCTTTGGTTAAAAGAGAGATTAATAGAGAATATGTATAAACACTCTTGAAAAAAGAAGAATAATTATTTATTTAAATAATTATTAAAAGACAACCTTTTGTGAAAGGATGTGATGGTTTGGAAACCACCTCTTAAAAGATATATAAAGCATTCATGTGAGACATGGAAATGACATTGAAGGATGGAGAACATTCAAGGAGAAAAGAGAAAAAGGAAAGAGGAACCAAAAGGGCACAAAGGAGTGAACGTTAGGGTCTAGGTGGGCATTTAAACATTTGGAGAAGGGGCATACAATGTGTGTCCAACTCGGGGTACAGTGTACACCTGAGAGTGTCTTGGTCAGGGCTGTGTTTATGTCATAAATACAGGTTGGTTCTGTGCAAGAACCAGTTCCTCTGGGGGTGTTTGTGCCGGGAAACAACCTAGGTCCATAACTATTCCTTTGAGTGTCAAATTTCCTCTAAGTGTTGGATAACAACTTTTCCATGACTTTAAGATAAGTATTGAGAACCATTGATTCAGTAATATTGGGAATATTGTCTATATGATTTGATCTATGTGGATGTGTTATTCCATTTACTATGTTGATTATTTAATTGCCACATGTTTGTAGCTTACATTAATTATTCACATTTTTTTGATAATATTGCATATTATAAATTATATTAACTCTACTATTTGTTATATTAAATACACTGCTAATACTTGATAACTATAAGAGGAAAAGTGACATCACAACATCCATTGCTCTCTAAAAAGTTTCTCCTACATTGGTCAAGCCAAAAGACATTCTCATGTAGACATATGTGCCCCATGGTGTAGTAAATGAACTCTTGTATTGCTTTGATTCTTTTACCTTTAATTGATTGTATCCTAAAAATCCATCCATCACGGATAGAATCTCACACTTAATCGCTCTGTTCAACATTGCCTCCATGTTAGGTAGTGGATAATTATCTTTTAATGAAGATATGTTTAAGTTCCTAAAATCTACACATAGTCCAATGTCTATTCTTTTTTCTTATTGGTACTAGATCTGAAACCCAGGTTGAATGTCTGATGGGTTTGATGACTCCACCTTCCTTGAGCTTCATTAATTCATACTGTATTTTAGGGGAAAATGTAGGATTTATTGGCCTTTACTTTTGTCTAAAAGGCTTTGCACCTTGTTTCAAGGGAATTTCATGTCCAAATAGATCTTCTCTATAAGCCTTTAGGTCATCATATGACCAAGCAAAGACATGCTTATACTTCCTAAGTAGGGAAATTAACATTGTTCTGACTTTGGGGTTGATTTTCTTGCCAATATATACTTTCTTGGGTGCATGTTCAGATCCCAAGTTGATTTCATCCAAATCCTATTCATGTGTAGAGTTTTCTTAATATTACACTTGTCAGAATTATCAAAAACTCTCTCTAGAGCTACCAATCCTCAAGGAATCTTATTGGTCTTAAGCTGGATAACCTCATTTCCAAAGATAGTATCCTTTTCATCAATTTTCTCTACAAAATTTTGAAAGTCAATTTCTTGGTTTTGATATTCATCTACACAATGCAAGAATTTTAGTAGGTCTAAATCATTGTTGAACACTTGCTAGTTTTGGATATTATTAGGAACATAAGATCTCATTTGAACCTCAACTTTTGATATTCCAACAAAATTTATGTCATCAGATCTCAAGGAAATGTTGTCAAGAAGGTCAAGTCCATTGCATTTTTAGATCTTTCTACCCAATTAATAGAAAAAAGCATTAGACATCTCAATTGTGTCGCAAACAATGTTTCTATATTGTTTCAACCTTTTATGTTTGAACACATACTTAGCTCGTATTTGGGATATAACTAACTTAAAGTCCCCTAACACCCCAAGCATTTGATATCATGTTTGATAACAACTTTTAGTCCTAATAATAAAGCCTCATACTCAAAAACATTGTTTGTACACTCAAATCTTAATGAGAATGAGTAATTTTAGGACTTACCTCTTGGTGATATAAGAATCACCTTTGCTCTTGAGTCTTCTTTTGAACATGCTCCATCAAAATGCATGGCCCATAGGCTATCTTCTAACACTTGTTGCTTTATCTCTTCAGTTATTTGTGCATCTTTATCTTTTATTGATTGTGTTTCTCAACTTTAAATTTATCCATGCCTATGTCAATAAAATGTATATATTCCACTGGGTATACATTTTCAATGAGGTTAGGAGCTCTCTTTTCTCTAATCAATTTGAAATCTCTACTATTTATAGGTATAATGGCATAGAAGAGGTCCAATTTTATGCTTCCTTCAACTGTTTCCGCCCACTTTCATGACAAGAGCATTCTATATTGGGTTGGGATGTCAACAACAATTACACTCATTTTATAATCTTTCTCAGGGAAATTCACTAATTTAAAAGGCACATCCTTCACAATTCCAATTACTGAAACTTCCCTTGAATCCATAGCAAAGCACTTCCCGTATGCTTGACTTACTTGTAATCCCAAATCTCTCATGATTGCCAAGGGCATACCATTAGTAGATGCTCCTAAATCAATCATGCAGTTTCTTATTAGCTTGTCACTGACCTATAGAGTCAGATAGAAGGGATCTAATCACTTAGGGAAAGTAGTTAAGGTAGTGCCTAGAAACACTTCATGTATCTTAGTATGAGTCCCTTCGGGTTCAACTTATTTTGATCTTTCTTCACCCTTTTCTGATGGAGTAACCACTTTCTTTTCTTTGTAGGCAACAACTGCATTGGTAATGAGGGTAGCTCTGTTTTCTCCTTGTGTTCTTCTATCCTCATCATTTCCAATAGAGGAATATATACCTTGATTTGTGACAATATTTTAGTGATATCAATTGTGGTGTATTTTGGACTATCATAGTTTAAAGAATTTTTCTCATTAACCATTTCTTGCTTATTTCCAATCTTATCCTCCTTAATAGGTCCATCATCCGTCTTTTCTTGATCATGATTTATTTTTTGATATTTGGCCTTGATGAGGGGGGATACAACCTGATTTTTTAGACTTAGCATCCTTCCCTTTGATGTCCCAATTTTTGATAAGGGTCTGATTTTTCATATCCTTAGCACCCTCTTTTATGAAAAGGCTTCCAAGGTTTCCTTGATCATTGTTCATTGTTCTATTCCTTAGATAAATTAATCACATTTTACTCGAGCTATAGTTGCAACAGTCAACGATTTGATTTCTTCATCTAAAGGTCTCCTTGATATGATTTCTGAATCTGACTCTAAATTTTTTACATTAGCAAGAAATTCATTTTCATCATTAGAAAACACCTATCGGTGATAAGCATGATTTTGACACCTTTTGTAATGAACATCTGATTCTAAGCACTCCTCATCTGAGGAGTAATTACCAGTTGCATGATTTATCTTAGTAAATAGCATGTTTATCCCTTGTTCTTCAACATGTGTACCATTACAATCATCACATGAAATATGATCCTCCTCTAAAGACTGAGCAACCATGCATCAGTAAGGAGTGCGACAACTGACAAGGATCACTCCAATATGTTTCTTCTAAAAAAATTGCACTATTTCTCTATAATAGATCCAGGGTTTCCTTGTTTTGTATAATTATTTGGTTATTTTGGATAGGTCTGCCATTATGTCAATTAGTGTTATAAGGTTGATCTGAAAACTTGAGCATTCTCTCTTGCCTTTGATAATTTTTCTTGTCATGAGGTAAACCCTTATCATTTCTTGCAACTTTATAATTGAGATCCTTCAAAGCACTCATCACCTTGTCAAGCGTATCCTCGGGAGGTGTTGTCTTTCTTTGGTGTCCTCTAGGGTTCTACAAGATCTTAATTTCATCCCTTTTGTTCATTTTTCCTGAGTCTTTCCTATTATTTTCAATATGGGTTGCAATCCTGAATGAATCCCTCAAGGATTGAGGGTTCTTATCTTTTAGTTCATAACCCATTTTTGGGTCATAGGTGTTTCAATACAATACCAAGCACATGGATTCACTAGGTTTCATATCATTTGGGATCTTGTTAAAAATCCTATGAAACCTTGCATTGAATTCTGAAACAACTTCATTCAATCCCTTGCTTACGCTTGTGAACTCATTGATCAAAAATATAGGACCATTCTTAGTTCCACATTTTTCTCTAAATACCCTCTTGAGATCATCCCAAGATCCCATGCTAGCATCAGGAAAATTTCTATACCACTCTCGAGCTTCACTAGTCAAAGACTGCATAAACAGTTTCATGACAACATCCTCATGTTCCACCTCAAAGTCATCCAAAAAATTCAAAAAGGTGCTAAGATGTTCTTCACCACTTAGTGCATCACTTCCTGAAAATCTAGCAAGGTATGAACTTACTTCATTAGGAACTTGGTTGGGATATCCAGGGTTACCAAAAAAATCAAGTTGCTTGTATCTATCCATCAATATTTTTTTATCAAAGGCAAAATTTGACTTACTTGCATCTTTGTTTCTCCATGTTGACTTATTCTTTGAAAAATCCCCTTTAAGTCTCCTTCTAGGATCGACCTTATAGATGAATCTCTGACCGTGCATAATGATGATAACCTTCTAAGATTTTCTTCTTTTCAACTGGCCCTTTTGATGTGTAGTGGAGTATCAGAGTCATCACCCAACTTAATGGGGATAATATTCTTCTTTAGTGCACTTTGATAGAAACTCTATACTTAAAAACTTTATTAGGTCTTCTTTCAACAAATGGCTTTGAATAAAACTTTTGACTCAATCCTCCTAGACATATACTATTAGATAGAAATATCTTCTAATCCCTAGTAGAGTCGCCAATATGTTGGTGTTTCCAATTGATTATCGAGGTTTTCATAAAGGTTAGCCATACTTTATAATCAGGAACCTCAGGTCAGTGGCCAACAAATAGGAGATTAATCTTATATTTTCCCCTTTGCACTTTAAGCTCTGTAAAACCAAGGTGGGTTCCCCTATAAGATCATTCAACAATCTAGCAATTTCCTAGCAATGATGCCTTTGATAAAAAATTCTTCACACTAGCATTTTAGAAGGTGGTATGACTAGCTAAATCATTTTTAGGACCTTCTATATGCTATATCTTACTTTGCTAGTATGGACTTGAGCATGAAACATAAAGTTGTAGTAAAGTAAAATTTTGTTTTTTGATTTAAAGTGTGACCCTGTCTCAACCTCAAACTTTATGAACTATTTTTTCTAGTTCCTTACCCACAATAGAGTCAAAACATGAAGTAAACTCCTACAACAGACCAATTCTTGGCTTCTTATAACCTCATTTCCTTGCAATGAGAAACCAACAAAAGAAAAATGTTATCATACTACTTACAAATCCTTATTGCATTCACACAATCTTTGATGGATAAAATGAAAGAAAGGTTACTTCGTTCCTTAAATAGAAGCTAACAATTCAAACATCCATAACATAACACATGACATGAGAACCATAGATAATCCTTGATTATATTGATTAAAAAGATAGTGCATAAAATATTGGAGAGTATGATATGTTTATATTCAAACTTAATGAAATATACAGAGTATTGGAGTCATTTGTTGTTATTACAAAGAAAAAATACATTTCTTATATGTGCTATCAAGCGACTAAAACTATACAACCTAATTCTATGTAAAGACCTACAAATATTAAATATCAGAACCCCATGAATGAGGCTCATAATTCTCTTTTATAACACAAGGGAAGCAACAAGCAAAATTTCTCATCCATCGCCTAGGTTCACACAAGACAAAACTTAAACGATGGCATTAAACACCAACTAGAAAACTTGCAAGGAGATTTGCAAAAAGCTAATGGAAATCACTTAGAATATGCATATAAGTGATGCTATTGATTTTTTCAAAGAAATATTTACAACTTGATGGGATGCTTCCCGACATTCCTTTTTTGACATGCCCATATGTCAATTATACCCAGTTGGTGAGGTCCGATAAAAACAAAACTGAAATCTCCCATTTCATTCTTTGTCAACTACTTCCATTGATGCTATGCAGACTTGCCATGGCGAATACCAACCGATTCTGAAAATGAATTCCTTCTTCAACAAAATCTTCAAGAATTATTAGGCACCGTGCCTAATCAAGATTTCTTTGACAACCAAAATTTGGGACATAAGTCATGAAAGTTGATACATAGAGAAATTCATTGGTCGGGTAACCTATTGTATTTTTCATCCCATGCTCTATACATGCTTTTTGAAGGGAAATCATGAGACAAAAGAAAATCAACATTTTGCAAATATTGTTGATATTTAGCATTAAGTGTTGCACTGGTTTCTCTACAAAAAATCTCTATGTTGTGATATGCATTGACTAAATTTTTTGAATAATAATTAATTCATTTATATCAATTTTATTGACTTTACAAATTATGAGAAGGGTGGGGATTATGACATTAAAGCTCTCCTTCCATTCACTTAAGGTTTTTAATTCCCCATTATCTTCCAACAAGTGAGGCATAATTTTTCTATAAATATGCATGATATAATCAATCTTTACTTGCACTTTCAATTATACTCTCCATGTATGTTGCATGTTTCGTGTTGTCCTAATTGTATTGAAAGTAGGAAGAATGCCTGGTGGGGTGTCAGGTGCATTGGAAGATCCTTTGTATATATTGTCTAAATCCATAATTATGAGGATCCACTTAGTAAAAATCCTTTTAAGCCTATTTCGATCCCCATTTATTTTGACAACAGAACCACTCAAATTTATATATGGTACATAGGCATTCTCCAACCTTATCAAACTTTTGGACAACCCGTGTTCCAAGATGCATGTTACTATGTGCACATTCTCCTTACATTGGATCTCTTGAGCATTTTTGATATGATCATCCATCATTTGAAATCTCTCTTTAAGTTCATCATTCTCAATTACCAAATTATTTGGAGGGACTGCTAAAGAAGAACCTACTTCCCATGTACCGATGGGAAGAGATGTTGTTTGAGCCTGTTGCATTTTCTATTTGTTAAATGCTTCAGTGAGAGATACTTGTTCCTTTAGCAATGCATCATGGCTATCTTGCAGTCTTTGAGAAGTTGCCTTATTGAATTTTACAACATCCACCATTAATGAAGCTACTTTAGGGGTAGAAGTATCAAACACCCTCTTCATAGTCAAACTTCCTTTCATTCCCTTTGATGCCTCAACAATCATAGGTTTATTTGTATTTGGGGCTAAATCCCATATTATGAGGGCTTCCTATTGTGGGTTGAACCTTGACCTTGATAGTTCCATTTCTGCCTCTTCTTTAGAGGAGAAAATCTCTCCATGTCTTCTACTGGTGTCAAAAAAAATTTCCTAAGAAATGTCCCATTTTTGGAGTAGTAGTAGTCGACTATCCTCTACCATTTTTCTGCTTTCCTTAGGGGTAATGTTCTTGGTTTCAAAGTTCATCCCAACCCTCACTTGTTTGGAGACCTCAACATACTTCTCCTTGGGTACTCTTGCTTGTGCAAATTGAAGTCTTCTATGGTATTCCTCCCTCTTTGCTATTAGGAAAAAGTGCTTAAATTCTTGAGACTTTATAAATTCATCATCATAGATTAATTTTGAACATGCCAACTCCCTTACGTCATTGAGGTTATCTGTCCCCATTGCTACATCCAATCCAAACCATTGTTGGAGGAGTCCAACAACATTTGGTCTTGAGGGAGAGGGCTTGTACTGTTGGACTTCATAAGTGGTTATTTAGACATCTTCATCCTCATCTTGACTGAGGGAATAATCAACCAATAGTGGCTGGTCAATTCTCATGCTTTTCTATGGTTGTTCCCTTGGGGGAGAATCCACACTAATTATTTGAGGGGGGGAGGGGGAGTAGTTTGTGTTGGACTTGATGGTACATTTTCTTTGATAATAGGCCCTTGGGGCCTTTTGGCAGAAGGATTAGGTCTAGGCTATTGTGTTGGTTTTTTCTCAAGTGTAGGGGCTTTACCAACAACTTTGTCAAAATTTCTCAAAACTGCCTCAATCCTGGCAATTGGATTTTCAATTTTAGGGAATGCCCCAGGGTAACCTTTATTCTTTGATGTTCTAGCATCCTCTTCTTTGGTTAATGAAACCCATTAAATAATCTTCTGCTAACTGCTTCATGATCATCCTTACAATTCCTTATGACATCTTCACTATAGTGAGTTTGGTGGATGAAAGCTGACCTCATGATTCTTGTCCTAACTAGGTGTATGAATCCTTTAGGATAAAAATCCTTGATCCTTCCCTATTTTAATTTATAATCCTTAAGCATTTCCTTCAGTGCATCCAAACCATCTCTAGTTGAAATGATTTTAGAAAAGGCAGTAGTGTAAGGGAAGAATGGTCCCTTTTTTTGTTTCCTTAAATGAAATTTATCAACTTCATTCAATTGCCACATAATTTTTATAAATTCCAATCTAAGTGGCACACATTTGGGAAACACATGGGGACACTCAGGGCATCCATATATCTTGATCAAAATAGAACTATTGTAGAGGTATTTGTCCCCCCAGTTATTCGCCCAATTCTGGCCTCCTATATTTTGGTCTAAGAAAATCCAAAATCTCCTTATGCAATCTTACCTTAGGTACACCTAATATTGACAGAACTTTTTTTACAAAATATCTTTCAAAGATAATATAGTTGAAGTTTCCATAATATTTGTCCCAGAAGTGGGTCCAACATTGTATTGGGAGAAGATCTCCCTTCTTATCTCTCATGTTAAGTTGCAAGACCTTATTCCAATGACCTTGTCCTTTGTATAAAAACATGTGACACAAGAGAGAATACCATATGAAGTTTACCTACTTGCTATCCCTTTTAATTTTCACAACCTCCTTGAGGATGGCCTTAGTTATGAAACTGGCATAATCAAAATCATTTTTGACCAAGGGATTTTGTTTATCAACTGCCATATACATAAGAGGCACCTGCATTTTGGTTGTGCATCTTCACTTGATAATTGGCATAATGCAAAGTATGCTTTGGTAAAATAGTCCTTGAAAGAATTTACATCAAAGGATCAAATTCACTATTAGGAATCCTTACCAATCTTCCATTGAAACCCCTTTTTGGAACCTTGGGAACCATTGCACCCTGAAGTTGCTCTTATCTTGTTGGTACTTATGTTTGAAAGAATTAAGTATTATAGCCTTATTTGCATCCATATGGAGTTGGAAGACTTCAAAAATAAACCTTTTATTAATCTCCATTAACTCACTTCCATCTAATGCCCTAATAACTAACATTTTCATCATTTCTGGAAGCAACATATCTGATAAGTTTCACATTTACAAAAGCATTTGGGACAACCAACTTCCCCAAGTCATAAGTTCAAGCATTAGAGATAGGGGCATGTTGATTTATTTTCCCATACCAATGTAGAAGTAATTCCCACCTAGTGACTTTGTCATCATTGTCCTTGAACTTAGTATCCCTACATTCTCTAGCTTTATCTATCATATCGCCAACTACACTAGGGCCACAAGAACAAACAATATTTTTTGAAGAGCCTGACAACTGGGCCATAATATCCTCTTCAAGCGGTCTTTTGGATGTAGATGGTTGTTCACTCGATCGACTCATAATTTAAAGTTGATTTTAAATAAAAATTTCTATGTGAACCTTTTAAAGCTCTAAAATCTTTTATATGCAACAAGATACACAAAATTTGATTTTGATTTTCAAGATTTCAATAATGATGAATTTTTCCAAGGCATACTTATTCTTTTATTCTCCAGGGGTCAAGTTAATGTGGAACAGACAAGCCTTTGTGCATTTTTCTATTATGTTGGATAAGAAAACAATAAGATGACCGTTTACATTGAACTGAAATATTTATCAAGGTAATTAACTAAAAAATCCAACCGTCATTCATCACATCCACCATTTCTCCTTGTTCGTGCAGGGGAAGCTCATTCATCTACCCGTTTAATTTAAAAGCGACTAGGCCAATTAGGTAATAGAACATGTTCGGCTGGTAAATGCATGGGGTCAATACATAAAAAACACAACTTAAGCAAATGGAAACCTGAGTAACCAATCAACAATAGAATACAACTATAGTGCGAGGGTTTAAGAAGGCTCAAGGATTTAAGGAAAATACAAAGGTTTTAGAAGCCTGCAACAATCAAATTTCGCACCCTAGATCACACAATTAAGGAATTTAAAAATTCCAAAAGACTAGAAAATCCACATAACCGTCAAATTTTACAAGTACCACCACCTTCATTTGTTTTCCTTCTCTCTGTTGGTTTATAAGAGAATGAATATTATCACCAGAAGTCTTCATTTTAGTAATCATAAGATTGAACAAAAAAGAATAAAAATACAAGTGACATCAAAGGAGGAAGAAGAGGGTGGATTGCAAATAATAATTATGTACCATGTCATGAGAAAAGTAATCAATGAAGTTGTATTCAAAGAGATCTTAGTCTAGTCAAGCAATTGAATCCCTAAAGGTGCATTTTCTTCATTTTAATTTTTTTTTTTGGGTTTCATAATTACATTTTTCTCCCATTAATTCTCCAGTCATGGAAATTGAATCAATGCCTCTGCAAAAGATGGAAGTTCAATAGTCATCTCCAATAAATTTGTACCATTTCGCCCCTCCTCTTTTAAGACCATAATAATAGTTAAAATGAATTTAATAGTATTCACACTGGTATAGTTTTAAATGAGAAAGAAACCCAATTAACATGATCTAAACATGTTGAAAATATTATTATTTCAATGATTTATTAGCCGATAGGCTATATGTTGTGTTAAGTTTCGGTCTAAAACACATTTGATGCCTAAAAACCACAAGATTCTTCTAGAAAACATGCAAAGTTTTCATTCAAGTACAAAAATTTATGGCATAAAAGGGATAGCTTATCCATGTATTGAATGAATTAGATGAAATTTTCATCGCACTAAATGCACAATATATTTTTGATAGATTTTGGTTATTGTTGGCAGTCCAAATGTCACTTTGAATCAAATAACTTATAGAAAATATTTGATATTCTTTCAACTATCATAAATTTTCTCTTATTGCATTAAGTGCAGCTGGTAAATGCATTTATGCATTATACAATCAATCACCTCCCAGTGTGTCTACAAATGGAATGAATAGAGATAAGAAAAATATAGAACTTGCCAACAAACTACTTGAAGCTAACTACTGCAAGGAAATAACAACAAAAGGATTATGAACAATCCATGATACTTTCTTGCAAAATTTTCCTTTTTTCATATATATATAATCGATACTCATAAGAAACCCATAGGGAAAAAATATTTTGTATACAACAAGTTTTGATTTATTATACTGAATTCAAGGAGGAACCCCTAATCTTATACTCATAATTTTCTAATTCAATCCATGTCTCCCACCTAGCAAACAAAAGCACCACCCCAAATCATTGATTCTAGAAACCATCAACAAAATCCTAATCCAATTTCAATAAATAATGGAGTACCGATAAATATTCCTAGCCCTTTCCCTAAGACAACATTGGTAGCAGATGATCGAGATGGAGAACCCACAGAGGTAGAGGTGAAGGTTAAGCCCATAGAAGGTAGGCCCTTAGCAATGACAAAGGCTCTTGAGGTAGGTCGGTGAAAGAGTCGGGAGTAGCACATCCAACATCAACACCACTAGTGTAATGTCCCCTATCCTAAATTTCCCTAGAATTCTCCTATTGATCACAAATTGCAAACAACAAATTAGGCTTCTATTTTTCAATCTATTAAATAAATATCTCTTTAATGATGTAATCTTGGATTTGTAGACACATCAAATTTGCATTATGCATATTCATCCACTCAATAAATAAATCAAATGCATCACATCCATTCACCTAGTAAATCAGGTTCTTATCATCAAAAGCTCAATCATAGTTTAATTAAATAAATCAAGCTTTATTTAATTAAAAATCTCAAACATGCATCTTCCATCCTTTTCTGATTTAAATAAAACAAATATTTAAGTCTTAAAAGTCAAAATCATCTAATCAACATTAAATCAGCATAATCATCATCTATTTAATCTAACCCCGATTAAATACTCACCCACTTGCATTCTATAGATTTGGCCACTTGCACATGAAATTGCATTTAATTGATTTATCAAAATCTTTATTTTCAACTTGGCATAAAGGGAGAATATTCTCCAAGTTTGAATCTCCTCTAAATGGACATACCAACGCAGCATTTACATGTCCCCTCCAAAGCTTCAAACTTACATTTACTCTCAAATTTGAATTCAAATTTTCTCCTCATGGGCACTCTTTCCCAACCATTGACCTTATCATCTACTTGACAAGTGGCCTTATCTTATTGGCTTGATCTTTGTCCCATTACTGTCCGGCTTTTCAACACTCTTAGCATTTTGAAAATCTATAAAATAGAGGCTTCATATCTTATCAAATCCTTCACAACCTCCACAATTTCATCCAAAAAGCATATGCAAAGTTACTCTCCTTGAGAACTAATTTTGCTCATCATTTCCATCTTATCATCATCATCTAAGCTTATCAATCAAGGATTGGGAAAGGGTCACTAGCACATGTGACACCAATCCAATATGAGATAGTTTGCATCATGTTTTCTTATGCTTTTGCTTTAGATCCTTTGTCATTTGTTTTCATTTTGAACATGATGTATTATTTCATAAGGTTGTTGAATATCTTGATTTGTCGTTGAAATACTAATGATTTTGCAGGTTTTATTGTTAGTTTTCTAACCACATTTTGTAGATTTTAGCATCCACAAAATGGCGCTAGAAGGAGGGCATTAGATGCATTATGGTTTTAGCAATCTTTATGCCTATGGAATTTAGTTTTACGTTTGCTAAATCCAGTTAGTTTTAAAATCTTTTCGAAACAACATCGTACTTTTGGTTTTAGCATTGGAATTCAATTTTAGGTTTACTAAAGGCATTTAGTTTTAAAAGTTTTAAAGTCATTGCATTCTGGTTTTAGCAATCAGCTTTAGGCCTTTTGAAATCTGTTTTTGCACAGGACCAGCAATCATGGCATTTCATTTAAATTTATCTTTACACCTGCCAAACACATTGGCTTAAGAGCTTTTATGAATGTTGTTGCCAGTCTTTGAAGCTTACGTCTTTTACTTTGAATCTTCATCTGCCAAATATGTATGCCTTAAAAGTTTCTATGACTGTAGAATACGACTCTACACCTACTGGTTGTGTTGATTATTATAAACATTAGACTTGGCAGAAATTGGTTTTGCACCTGCTAATTATATTTGCTTGTAGGTTTCTAAAGCCTTTTTCAACCAATC
>VDFB02271358.1:980329269-980340581 GCA_007258455.2 Sequoia sempervirens
GTTTCTCCCTCCCACCCCTCTCTCTCTCAAGTCTCTCCCTCTAGAATCATACCTAGTTAAATCTCTCTCTATCCCTTCCACCCTACCTAGATAAGTCCCTCTCACTCCACCTCCTATCTCCCATTCCCTCTCTCTCCCTCTCTCTCAAGTCTCTCTCTCCTACACCCTCTCTCTCTATCTATTTGTCTCTAGATCCATCTCCATCTCTTTGTCTCTCTCTCACTCACTCCCTCTCTCTCCCACTCCCTCTCTCTCCCTATGTCTCAAGTCTCTCCCTCTGGCACCTACCTAGATAACTCTCTCTCTCTCTCTCCATCTCCCTCCCTCTCTGGTATCTCTCTCTCCCGCCTCTCTCTCCCTCTCCCCCTATCCCTCATATCCTACCTAGCTAAGTCCCTCTCACTCCAACCTCTTCTCTCCCACTCCCTCTCTTTTAGGTCTCTCCCTTTCATCCCATCTCCCTCTCTTAAGTCTCTCTCTCACTACCTCTCTAAATCTCTCTCTCAGGTCTCTCCCTCCCACCCTACCTAGACAACTCTCCCTCTCTTAAAATTATCCCTCCCTCTAAAGGCATACATACATACATATATATAAGTAGACATACATGCATACATACATACTTAATACATACATATACATATACTGATACATAAATACATACATACATACAGGCGTATATACATACATACATACAAGCATGCATACATACATGCATACATACATACATACATACATATTGTAGACACGCAAAATTAGCATTATGCATTTGATCAAAATCACACTCATCCATTCATCAGGGTAAATTCATCAAACTTAAATCAAATAAATCTAACTTGATCCTATCATCATCTCTTTGATTAAATAAATCAATAATTTATTTAATTAAATCTCAGATCATCATTCATCTCCCTTTGATTTGATTTAAATCCCTAAATCAAGTCAAATTGGTCAAATCAGCCTAATCATCATTAATTTAATCTAACCCTGATTAAATGTTAATCCCATCCCACTTGCATTATCTAGATCTAGCCACTTGCACATATAAATCAATTTATTGATTTATTAAATCCAAGATTTTCCATCAACATGGCATTTATGGGGAATATTCCATCAATTTTGAATTCAAAGGCAAGTTGATTTGTCCCTCCAACAGTGCATTTATTGCTCACTTTCTTGTCCCCCACTTAGCATTTACTCTCAAATTTGAATTCAAATTTTCCCTCTCATGGGCACTCTTCCCAAATCTTGCACATTCATTAACCAATCACCACTTGACAAGTTTCCTTCTTTCATTGATCCAATCTTACTCCCACATTGGTCTCTCTTCAACACTTAGCATTTTGAAAATCTTTAAATAGAGGCTTCATCCTCAAGCAAATCCTCCACAATTTTATGCAAGGTTACTCTCTTCATTTGAGATTTGATCTTGTCCATTTCACTCATCATCTCCATCATTTATACAATTTAAGCTTTGATCAAGGGTTGGAAAAGGGTGGTCACTAGCACATGTGACACCAATCCACTATAAGATGCGAGTTTGATTCATTAGAATGATGCCCTTCTATGTTTGCTTGTTTCTTTGGCATCATTCTTGTGATTAAATGAATCTTATAGGGGATCTTTTGGTTTGCTTTGGTTTACTAACAATACTAATGGTTTTTGTTTTTGATCCAATGCAGATTTAGGGTCCTACATATGGCGCTAGAAGGAGGGCATTAGATGCATTATGGTTTTAGCAATCTTTATGCCTATGGAATTTAGTTTTACGTTTGCTAAATCCAGTTAGTTTTAAAATCTTTTCGAAACAACATCGTACTTTTGGTTTTAGCATTGGAATTCAATTTTAGGTTTACTAAAGGCATTTAGTTTTAAAAGTTTTAAAGTCATTGCATTCTGGTTTTAGCAATCAGCTTTAGGCCTTTTGAAATCTGTTTTTGCACAGGACCAGCAATCATGGCATTTCATTTAAATTTATCTTTACACCTGCCAAACACATTGGCTTAAGAGCTTTTATGAATGTTGTTGCCAGTCTTTGAAGCTTACGTCTTTTACTTTGAATCTTCATCTGCCAAATATGTATGCCTTAAAAGTTTCTATGACTGTAGAATACGACTCTACACCTACTGGTTGTGTTGATTATTATAAACATTAGACTTGGCAGAAATTGGTTTTGCACCTGCTAATTATATTTGCTTGTAGGTTTCTAAAGCCTTTTTCAACCAATCCATTTTGCGCAGATCACGCCATCCTTGCATCTAATGAGATTGCAATTTTTTAAGGCATTAAGGGAGTCACTAGCTTTCTCTGAGACCACCTTCTTTGAAGCCATTCTGCCAAACAGTTCGCACGCGCTTTGTGTCTACTTTCACTTTCTTCCACAAAATAGTACGTGCGCCTTGTCTATGCAACCACATTTGGCATTCTGTTAAAAAGTCCGCGCGCCTTGTCTATGCACCACATTTTGGCGCTAGAATTTTGGCATTTTGGCCTTGCCTTGTCTATGCATTCTGTTAAACAGTCCGCGCACCTTGTCTATGCATTCTGTTAAATAGTCCACGAGGCATTCTGTCAACTAGTCCATTCCTTGTGATAAAGCATCCTCTGCTTGTTGTGACGAATGTTGCAAATTATCAATGCATATCAACTGATGTTCTGTTAATGGCTCAAGATGAGGAATGAGTATCTTCAGAAGCTCAGATGGATGGAATCCTCCCATCCACATAAAGCATCTTTCTGCAGGTGTCTTCCACATGCCTGAGACCATATGAAAGACATCAGATTTTGCAACTACATTCTTCAGATGAAAAATATCATCGTAATGTGCCATGACACCATCCACCAGAACACGTAGCTCATTATCCCCCACATGTGAATTCACTGCAGCCCTCAGGTCATTTATCTATCGATGTTGATCATCCAACCAACGTGCATACTCCATGTCAAATGCTAGAGCTCCATTTCCACCAATTGAATGACTTTGATCCCCAAAGACACCTCCTGCGATGAAAATTCCCTGTTGCCGTGCATGTTGAAGCTCTTGCTCAAGCTGAGTTAGCTTTAATCTACTACTTTCTAGCTACTGCACATATGCCTTTTTTCTTAGGTGGCTTTTTCTTGCTGCCTCACGATTCTGGGCAAGCCTACGGAGTGTCTTCTGATCCCCCCCGCTTTACAACAACCTAACAATACTAAGAGGGCGCGGGATATGACGAAAGTCTGCTAATATTCATCAAGAAATTTGGAGGCTACTGCTTTATGTTTTCTTTTGATAAAGATTTGAATTTGATCCTGAGTGAGAATAACCTGTTTCTTTTTAATAGATAATAAATGCTTAATATTGATATGATTTATATCTTTGTGCAGATCTTTTATTGTCGCATCACTATCTCAAGGATTCAATGAATCAAGTAGACATTAAACAGAGTAGTAAATTCCTCTATCAACCAGCTGCGTGCCAATTTGGAGAAGTGAAATCGATCGAATGCTGGGAATACGCTGGCAAAGATTGTGGAATACAGCTGGGCTCCTACCAAACGCATTTGTTTGAAAGTATTTTGATACGCCTTAGTTAAATCTGCTAGATTTAAATCTATTTTCTTTTGACATCACATCATGGTCTGCGCATTATGATTATTGCATTTTGTTAACGATTGTCAGTTCTGCAAAATCTAATTGATTTGAATTGTGTAGCAGGGGTGGTTGAATTCAGCTTTGCATATGCCAGTTACATTAGTTTTGAAGTTTATCTTCTGACACCATTATTTAAACTGTCGTGAGGCGCGGTTCCAACAGTTGTAGTCAATTATTTTATCTACTGTCAACTAAACACCTCGTACAAAGCGGATTGGTTGGTCAATAAGGAAACAAAATTTGAACTAACAATTATGAGATGATGTGCTTTTTTTTTATTATTCTACATTGTCCATATGCCTACAAGTTGCATGCGCTTTTGAAACTGCTTTTGAAAAGAATTTAGGCGCAGATTTTGTTACACTTGACAAGTTGCATTTGCTTTAAAAATTCAAAAAAAAAAACCTTTGGTAGTTGCATTTGATTCTTTAGCAATATATGGCTTTAATGAATGATCTTAGAATTTGATGGGGTACATTTTTTGATCCTATAATGAATGTCATAATTTTATCACATTTTGATAATCAACATTTAAGATGGGGAGGGTATTTTTGAAAGGTATCATTTAGGATTAATAAAATTCATGGGCTTTCAAAGTTTATCACATCATTTTTTTTTAGTCATCATTTGAGATTTTGGATGGTTGATTTGTTGGCTCAATACCTTTAGTGATCCAAATCTTTGTCTATTCATTTGGGATCATGTTATTATTTGAAATTAATAATCAAAATGAGTTTGATATTTTGATCATCACATGATTACCTTTTGTTTAATAGGAAAACAAGGAAGAAAAGTGAAAGGAAACACGAAGGAGGCACAAGGTACAACAAAAGCGAAGAAAGAAAACAAAGAACAATGACATAGCATGAAGAGGAGAGATTAAAAGATTAAAGTGTTTCTTAACACTCTAGTGTTCTCTTAAACACTTTTTCACGAAACTTGTCATCTTTTTTGCCCTTAGGACACTAATTCTCATTTGGATTTAAAAAGAACACTTCAAATTTTTTTCGTTTCAAAGTTGGATTAAAATTGAACATACTAATTGACTAGACATTGTTTTTTGGGACTAAAATTGGACAAAGCAAACTCACACTTCATCTTGGTGCTTTAAAATGAACTCACAATTGCTTTGAAGGCTATAAAACGAACAAGTGCTTGAATTGTGTGATTTTGTCTTTTGAGTGCGTATCCTTTCCCCTTGCGCTTCGTGCGATCTAGGGTGCAAGAGAAACACTCAAAATACATTTTATTGCTTTGAAACACTTCGATTTGGGCTTAAAAATTTGAACATCTTGTGCGAGTGTGAGTAGGGGCATTTTCGCGTACATTCTCTTTCTTTGTGCCATCAAAGATCAATCGAGTTACGGATTGTGTCTTTACTCGCTTTTGTTTATCTTAGAGGGCCTGCCTTGGGGAAAAAGTACTCACCCAAGGGACGACTCAACCGGTAACACTCTAAAGCCAAGAGTATTTCCAGCCGGGATATAAATGTGGGTTTTGGTTAAACGCCGTAATCACGCGGTTGGCTCTGACAAGATGGATCCGAAAGGGGACTCTTGCCGTATGGGTCAATCTCCACGAACGGAAAGTCCTTACTAGAACCCATGTGCTATAATTTGCCAAAATCCTTAATCTATTTGTTGGAGCAAGTACGGTCGTTCTGAAGCCACCCCACACTCTTACGGTCTTCTAGTAAAGATGGAAAGCATGCCATGGGAGTTTTATGGGTGTTGATGCTTGGCTGCCCCGATTGACGTTAATGAGCCATGGAGGGGAGCCAGTGGGGTCAAGCATCTAACCATCCGCTAGAGATAAGCATAGCTGGACTTGTCCAAGTGGGAATCCAACAAATATTGTCTTACACATCCATAGGGCTTGTAATTGTTCTTCATTTGAAAACACAGTGTTGTATTCAAAAACATTTTGCAAACAAACATTCAACATGATTCTCAAAATTTCAAACCCTCTTGAAGACAAATATCATTGAATCAATCCATATGTTACTGCTTTCCCTGCGGATTCACGTCCGTAGAGGTTCCTAAGCATTGGATTATACCTCAATTTGTCTTCTTGAGTAAACAATAGGAAAACCCTTGCCTTAAGTTCATTGAATTTCCACATAAAATATCTTGTGGGGTTCAAAGAAATTAAGACATTAGACATCTTAGTTGGAAACTTTAATCAAAGAGTGTGTTTGTGGTAAAAAGAACTCATTAAGCAAAGATAACAAATTGGACCTCACACATGTGCTTGATATATTTTGGTCATATTGGTCTTTTGATTGCTCTTAGAGAAAAGTGTGTTCTTCAATACCTTGGCCTAGTCAACAAAGTCTCTCTAAGTCTTTTTAGGATCAAATCAAACACTTCATCCATCTCACACACTCATCAAAATTCATCCATCCAAAACAACTTTAGAGCTTTTGAAAACATCATTACCTAGACTTGGGTACATCCCTAAAATCACTTGTTTAGATAGGTGTGTTTGGATGAATCCTTTCATGCACACTTAGTTAAATTATCAACCATCCTTTGAACAAGTTCATCCTAAGATCACATCCAATATCTTAGGGTTTACAAGTTCATCATCCAAATCAACCAATCAAAATCAAAATGAAACCCTAAGTCTAGCATTGATACAAAGTCCCTAAACGTTCATCATTCATATCATTTACACCTTTCATCCTTCATCTCATCATTGGTCCTAAGAACCTTAGAGGTCACTTTGCAACAAGGTCAAAACACAAGAAGAACATGGAATATAAACTTGATCCATACATCTTGGGTAATCCAAATCAGTTGAATCTTCAAAGCCTTGCAATGCCTATCAATTATCAAAGTCCATGCATAGGATCATTGCCTTCGACAGATGTCAATAGAACAACAAGTGTGAGTGTGCCAAAATCAAAGATTGGAACACATTTCCCATTGGGAGATCTAAACCCAAAACTACAAGTCTATCAATCGAACAATCAATGCATGAACCTTGAAACGAACAATGTCATCCCACCAAATCCCTATAAACCAAATGAGAAGGCACCAAGTACAAGTTTTCAAAACATGAATCTAGCAAACTTTGGGATGGATACATTTGAAAATTATCCGAATGTTCCCAGCATGAGCAATGGTCAATTTCAACCCATCATCACAAATTAGAATGTTGTCCAAAATCAAACACAACTATACATCCCAAATCCACTTAAACAAAAGCTGAATCAAGGGAGTCAAATTGAAAATCAAGATCAAATTTCACTTGAGCAACTTGCTTCACATGCCAAACTAATTGAACTATTGGGCAAAGAGATATATTCACTCCAAAATCAATACAATCTTCCATTGGTTAATCCATGTCATCAAAGCATTGAGTTGTGTCCGCAACCACAACAATATCTCCAAGGTCAAGAAGTTAGATATCAAGGTCAACCACATCAACAATCCAACCCCCACGTGTCGAAGATCAATCACCACATCTCCAAAATCAATCACCACAAGGTCAACTTAAAGTACAAATCTCACAAAGAAACAAGCGACAATACACACCACTTGGGAGACCAATCGAATCAGTCTTGCAACAATTGGTACAAGAAAATCTCATCAAGCTCCCCACCTATGGGAACTATCAAGAACCCCTAGTTAAACCACCAGGGTATAATGAGGAGCACCATTGTGATTATCACAAAACAAAGGGACACACAACATTAAGTTGTATTCGACTAAAAATTCTCATCCAAGACTTGATTGAGCAAAAGATAATTGCTATTGGGGACAATGATAGCATTGTCAATCTCTCCACCACAATTGTTGAAAATAATGATCAAGATCTATCCGTCAATAAAGATGTTTTCGTCTCATCCAATGAGGCATTGACCAATGATTATGTCAAAAATGTCTCTACATCACCTAATGAGTTAGAGGATATATCTCAAGAATTTATTCCAAAACATAATCAAAATCTTTCACCAAAGTCTAGCAATGGTCCTTCCCAAGACATGTTGATCCCATTTGACCTCATGGTTACAGATGTTGAAGGAACCTTGAACTTGACCATTCCTAATGATGACATCCAAAAGTCCTTTGTAAGAAATCCATCCTTTGAAACTGCTCCATGTCAAGAACTTGATCCAAAGCATGTCAAAAGCAACTCTGAAATTAATCAAGATCAAAAATTTGTATCTCCAAGATACTACAATTATCTAATGGATATTCTCCTATCCACACAAGATGATCACATCCACATAGCACTTACTCCTCCATCTACCCATGAGATGCTTTCTATGGATGGACACGTAGATGATCTTCAGCTAGAACAAGATTGTGTTACACAAAAAGAGCAGATTCTTAACTCCTACAATCAAACGGAGTTGTCAACATCAGGATCAAATATGTCCCCAACTCAGATTGAGGACATCATGAATAAAGATATCCATCATTATCCGCCCAAGGAAACAAGTAAGATAAAACATCCAAAGTTAGCAGAGCAGCAAATTGAAACAACGTCACCTACGGTGGTCATTTATCAGAGAGTGCATTCTCTACAAGAGATCTCAGAACAGGCAGAATCAAAGCATGAAGGTACTACTTCCACAATACTGGGGGCAACTTCGTCTCAAGCAAACGTCAACATAGGGAGCATGAAGAGTCCTTATGATGAAGCTAGTGTCAATACTACAACCAACCACGTCATGAATCTTCATCCACCCATTACCCCATCCATGAATTGGGACCAACGTCAAAAGAAAGATCTGAATCAAAGTACGAAGAATGTTATCAAAGCAAAAGAAGCTAAGAAGCATGATGGACAAATCAAATATGCATGGATACCAAAAAATACAAAGAAAGATCATCCCTATCAAACTCCTTCAGTCAAAGAAATTGTGGGGCAAACTAAAAGAGGGAAAAGTATCCATCAAAGATGTCCACAAAATCAAAAGCATGCTTTTCAAGCGACATACAAAGTATATCAAGCAATTGGTCCTAATTCCACGCACACTTTCGTATCCACCCATCATTGCTCATCTTCCCAAGTTTGGAGAGTCAAAGGTTCCAAACTATCAACCAATCCATCTCTTATCCCTAAACACACTCCATCCACACCTCCATGCATGATATCTAATTCTCATATTAACCATGTATTGGCAACGACCCTTCATTGTAAGGATTCAGAAGGCACTTTATCGCGATGTACGCACAGAGATGGAGTTAACTCTGGTATCGACGAAGCAGATCAAGAATCCCAAAAGCTGCATTCAAGTGCACGTATCTTGGCAAAGCAGCTTCTTCAAGCAGGATATCGATGGCACGTCATGACAGGGGAATCTACGTCAACACCACCAGGTGGTTCAACATGAATCTTTCAAGAAAAAATACAAAAAAATCAAAAAATATGAAAATCCAAAAAAATAAAAAAAAAGGATTGAAAACAGTAAAGAGAAAAATTGTCCTCTAGTGAAAATCGCATGGGCGGCACTTTGGGCAAGACCATGACGAAAACCTGGCAAACAGGCGTCATGAGTAGAATCGAGCATCTACGTGCGCCAGTTCAGATGAAAGCATCTCATCTCATCCCATCCATAATAAATCGAACATTCCATCCATCTTATCCATAATAAATCCATCCATCCATGAACCATTTATCCAATCCATTCACATATATTTGCATCCATCATCTTAGTTATCTTGATCTTGATGAAATTTTGGAGCACACTTTATGCTTGCTTACGGTAAACATCTTGACATGGGTCATTTTCATTGATCCTATCCTATCCTATGTTATCTGAGCCATGAAGCATTATCCAAGTGAGCATTCATTATCCGAACACCTTATCTTATTGCAAGATAATCCTTGGCATCCTTTGCGTACTTACCTTATCCATCCATCCATACACTTATCCAAGAATCCACCCATCACATTCCATACATTGCTAGACAATGGGGGCATATATGTACATCTTGCTTTGAGAATAAATCTTGGTCTATATCCTCCAGCTTATGTGGCAATCTAAACATTGGCAAACGTGAAATCAAATTGGTCAAAGCAGTTGTGATCCAAAATCCAAATCACTAGCCCATGGTGTATTTTGACGAAAAAACATTCCATATCAATCTTCATCATTCATCGAACATCAATCCGAATAATCAACATCAGTTGCATCTAAGTTGAACTTCAAACATCACATCAAATCATTCAAACAACTTTTGTTCCAAATCAAGCTTCATCAAACATGATCAATCAAATCCAATCAAAAAAATCATCATCTCAAGATATCATTGTGTTTCTTAAACACTATCCTTGCATTGTTGTGCATCCTCAACAATGTTATCATCACCAATCCTGATCAATCAATCCTTGCATTGTTGTCAATCCTTGCATTGTTGTGTATCCTCAACAATGTTATCATCATCAATCCCGATCAATCAATCCTTGCATTATTGTGCATCCTCAACAATGTTATCATCATCAATCCTGATCGATCAAATCCTTGCATTGTTGTGTATCCTCAACAATGTTATTATCATCATCAATCCACCAATCAGATCAATCAACCTTAGCTTGATTTTCAACAAAATTCTCAAACAGAGCACTGATATCATTACACATCCATATCCAAATCGTCAAAATCATGCGAAAATCCAAAAACATTAGAAAATCAAAAAAATCCAAAAACATTCAAAACATATCAAAATCCAAAAAACAGTCAAAAAGTAGAAAACATCAAAAACATTGAAATCCGAACTATGTCGTCTCTGAGCTTAAACGTAGGCAAGGCTAATCTATGATCAGCCCCCGAGACATCAAAAATCCAAAAACATTCAAAAAACATCAAAATCCAAAAAACATTCAAAAAACACAAAATCCCAAAACATTTGAAAAATCGAAAATCAAAACATTTGTAAAAACATCGCAAAATCCAAAAACAGCCTCAAAACATTGCAAAACTCCAAAAACATCCAAATATTTGAAAAAATCCACCCATCCCGTTTCACTTTCACCCGCAATAATCAATCATCCATAATAAATTGATCATCACCTTCATCCTTTGGCAACATAAACAGAAACAATCATAGCAGTCAGCAAAAGCAAACTTCAATCGCAAAATCAAAATCGAAACAACAAACTTTTAAAACAAAATCAAACTATTGATCATTCACAAACATGTCAATCGACCTTATATCAACAACCTATCAATCAACTTATCAAACCATCATCATCCTATACAATGCATGTCCTAGGATATATCGTTCCAACAATGGGCATCATTTTGGATATCACCCTGGATCCTTATCCTATCAAAAATCCCTTTGGTGAAGGTATGAAGAACATTGGCTTGTTTGTGTACTTGGTCTTTTCTTTTGATTTATCTTATTCAAACTCATTCAAGGACCTCTCGATGATATGAGCCCGAAGGATTTAGAGGGACATGAATGGAACTAGCGATCATTATTCTTTTGTTTTCTTTGGCGTAGCGTTGGACGTTCTTGTAAAATAACTTGGCCGAATGCAACATTAGATGCAGCCTAGCCTTAAGGTTTCTATATGTCAGGTGTGAACAAGAATACTCCTATCAATTTGTTGAGTCAAAGTCCATCACACTAAGCACAACGCCATCCTGGTCCTTTAAACCTTGATGCATCGTGCTTAGGCGTGTTATCAAACATAAAGTAAGTGGCCCTTTTAAAATCCCA